>JBBPLT010000251.1:26296-37676 GCA_038089955.1 Strobilomyces dryophilus | reverse complement strand
AAGGTTTTCTTGACGCTGAGAATGCGACAAATCTCCTTGACATTATATCCCTCCTGAAAAAGAACAGGAACATTAGTTTTCGTGTCATTGGACACGATGTGCACAGGCATGGTGGGAATGGGCAACCGCACTGACCATGAATTGTCACGCTGTTCACTCAGGTAAACCCGGGGTCCTGGCCCCGGCACTATCCGAGGCGCGATTTTTCAATCGCATTTTCCGCATCGATTTGCAAAGCGCTGTAAGGTTGTTCTGGGTTTCAATCACCACACAGCCATTTCTTCCATTAGACAGAACCTCGGCGATAGATTACATGATTACATAATGCTCCGGGCAGAACGCACCACTCACTCGTCGCTTGTGCCCCCGCCCGCTCATCATGCGGCTGGATTTCCTGTTCCATCAACTGCAATGATAGGCCATGACAAAAGCGCTAGTGGCCAGATACAAAACAACGGAGGAGCACATAGTATATGGACTTGTAAGCTCAGCTCTTTTTTCGCGTTCCACGTTGCCGTTATTTAACGTGGTATCAGCTCGTTGAGATGAAGAAAGACGTGTTTGTCATCTCGAATTCGATGGTGTGTCTTGCCCAGCCCTCTCGACTATTCAGAATGCTATATGCATGTCTCGCGCAGCCATGTAGCGACCAAATCCCTGATGTGCGCCGTCAAGTCGTACCAACGTCGCGTCGCAGTGGGTGGAGGAGGCCAACTCCGCCTCGTTCGCTAACGTGACTGTTTTCGTTCCAGATCCAAAGCTACCTCGCTACACGACTTCTTCTCCTCCCGAATCCATCCCATTGACAAACTCTGCGCCTGGGATGGGACACCTAAACATCGGCATATCCTCGCCCCACATCTACCCGGCGGCTCCCTCTGTTGTGCTATCCTCCCCGACCTCCCGACAAGCCGATACACATCGCCGCCATATTCCACAGACTTTGAGGCCCTTTCACGCTCTGAGTGCCATGGATCGAGTCATCTCCATACGGACGCTGTCACCATGTCTCGCACTCTTTCAGGTTCCAGAGGGTTTTTCGGTTTCCAAAAGGATGGAAGTGTGGCCATAGGCATGCTCGGATTCGGATGGTTCGCAAATCGTACGCGCACGTGGTGTCGCCATCTACTGCACTCCCTCCCTCCTTGGGCCTACTGACGTTGAGTCCGCAAGCGCCTAGCGCGAACATGAAGCCATGGTGAACACCGGCGGCCATCCAGCGAAGTGCATATTTGCATGGGGGAAGCTGGTGACTCGGACGGATCACATCTGGCCAGGGAGCCGAGGCACGCATACTCGACAGCTGCTTCACGCTCGGGGCAAAGCTCTGAGACAGGGTCGAGACTGACAATATCCTGGATCAGCGAAGTCCCGCGCACTGCAGGGCCCAGTGATGGGTACCTTGGTGGATGAGTAATACATGTCAGTGAACACCGCGCCAGAGCTTCCGAACATGAACATGCCATGCTCAGCGCCGACTGCTTGGAATATGGGATATGTCCTAGCATTGTACCAACGCAACACAAAGTGTAATGACCATTTGATCAGGCTCGATCAACCCAGCAGGATACCCGCTCTGGTATATCGCAATACATGTACATTTCGCATATACAGAACCCCAAAGGTATCTGACATCGTAACTCAGAAAGGATTGATCTCGAGATCTCTTAAGCGAAAGAAGCTCGCTACGCGCCAACGTGTACATAGAGAACGCGTTGATCGATCGGTGCATTGATTGCATCCATTGTCTCGTTGAGCGCATACGCCGCCCGCGTATGATCTAGGCGGCCAGACTCGTCTTTGATGAGTCGATAGAGCATTGACGTGATCTTGTTAATCTCGCCGTCATTCGCTGTCCACGTCGTCCCGATCACAGACCTGAACCCTATGAACTGCATTACCGACGCGAGATGTATCCTCTCGTCCGGGCCCTCCTCGTCTCCGATGGTCGTTTGACACGAGGAAAGGTATGCGAACTCGGAATCCTCGAGATTGCAGCGAAGAATATGTTCGATCGTAAAGTCCCCGTCGCTTAGGGCGAACGACGATCGAAAGGGTTCGTGGCTGTTCGCCAGACCACGACACGCAAAGTGCACCCACGCGTTCTTTTCAACTTCCTCAGCGGCTCGCGCTACGCAGGATTCTTTGCCCTCGATTCTCGTGCACGTGGCGGCAGCATCGACGCACCGCTCGACGTTGGCTAGTTCAGAGTCGACAGAAGCATTCGCTTGGCTAATCCCAACGAAGTGCTTGACATTTTTCATAGACCTCGATGAGCCGGGGCGTCTAGCATGGATGAGGGCACTCAATGTGGGGGTATAAGAGGATATGTAGAGAGCGGAGAGAGGTTGCTGTCCCTCCATATATGGGCCGGCTGCATGCAACGGAAGGGTGGAGAACTCAGCAGTGGGACACCACCAAATCCGGGAGTGTAACGGGCATGTTTTCTGAAGAACACGGACAACACGCGAGACGACGTCATCCCAGAGTTCCTGTAAGATCTGGCAAAGAGCATTTCCAGGGGTCATGGTACGGAGCGTCGAGGACAGGTGTTGAACACGTTGTTTGGTGATCGATAGCTGGATATGATTCGGATCACGGTCCTCGAAGACGATGAGGGCATCGCAGCCATACTGGCTTGAGTTCACGATAATGATAGGTCCTGCACCGGCGGCACGTCGGAGATCTGAGAACAGGGATGGCAAAAGGAAATGGGAGCAACCAGGCAGCTTGCGGATATCATCTGCAACTTTCTGCATTTTGAGATTGAGATGATACAATTGCTGATGATGTTCCATCTCGGAAGAAAAGTGTGCCTTGCGGATGAGCAGGGATAAACGAGTGAACTCGGTCGCCAATGACTCTCCCGCGTTACCTGATGCGACGACGTCATCGAGTGGGGAATGAAGTCGAGTGAGTTGGTTCCAAAATACGCCTCGGCCTGCCTCCAGAAGTTCCACCGCGCGCTCTGGCTCACCATTACGAAGACATGCTGAAAATGCGTCCACTGCAAGTGACGATGAATACTTCTTCAGAATATCGAGATCTTGCGGTAGGGTGGGAAGAAGGGAGAGATGCACGACAAGAAACCGAAGATATGTCTCATATGCTGCGAGAGTTGAGGAATGCTTGAATTTTTCGGATTCGCAGATCCATGCTCGAGAGGCATCCAGGTCAGCAGCAGACACTGCGCCAGATATACTTGCGAGCGGCGCATAGAGAACGAAAATCTCCCTGAGATCACTCTGTCATGCCGTGAGGACCGAGCACAAATGTATGATGTAAGATAACTTACTAATGCTGACAGATCACGGCGGTGCTCGGAGACAAGGTAATGGTAGCGAGCTGAGAGATGAATCGCAAGGTTTTTCAAAGACCTGGAACGATGAGGGTGTCCTAGCGGGTGAAGACAGAGAGATTCTCTAGAGAGGGTAATGGCTTCCTCGAGGTCCTGTAAATTTTGAAGCCGGTTATAGCGAACAGCGAGAAGATTTGCGAGGTCGTCCAGCGACCTAGAATGATCAGGATGTCCTAATGGGCGAAGGGAGAGCGCCTCTCGCTCGAGGTCAATGGCCTCCTGGAGATCTTTCAAGGCGTTGAACTGCTTGTAGCGAGTGAAAAGATTAGTTGCAAGGTTGTTCAAAGAGTGTGACCGATCAGGGTGTTCTTGCGAAAGGAGCGAGAGTGCTTCTCGAGAGAGTACGACGGCCTCTTCGAGATCCCGTAACACCCCAAGTATGTTGTATTGAGTGGAGAGATCAACTGCAAGGCTGTTCAGAAATCTGGAACGATCGGGGTGCTCTCGCGGGAGAAGCGAGAGCACTTCTCGGTCGATGGAAGTGACCTCTTTGAGATCCTGCAACGCTTCGAGGTGGTCATAGCGAGTTGAGAGACCATTTGCAAGGTTTCGCAGAGAGCTGCACCGATCAGGGTGCCCCGGCGGACGAAGCGAGAGTGTTTTTCTGTCAATGGCGATGGCATCATTGAGATCTTTCAAGGCGCCGAGTTGCTTGTAGCGAGTGGAGAGATCAGCTGCAAGTCTGTTCAAAAACGCAGAACGAGTATGGCATGCTGGCGGGAGAAGAGGGAGTGCTTCTCTGCAGAGGAGAATGGCCCGATCGAGATCTTGCATCGCCCCAAGCTGATCGTAGCGAGCAGAAAGATCGATTGCAAGGTTGTTCAAAGACTCCCAACGATCGGGGTGTCCCGGAGGGCGAAGGGAAAGTGCTTCTTCGTCGAGGGTAATGGCGTCCTCGAGATCCTGCAAGACATCGAGCTTCTCGTAGCGAATGAAGAGCCAGACACTGAGGCTATTCAGATACACAGAACGATCAGGGTATCCTCGTGGTTGAAGCGAGAGGGCGTCTCTGGAGAGGACAATGGTCTCGTCGAAATCCTCTGGCGCTCCGAGTTGCTCGTAGCGAGCGAAAAGCCGGGCAGCAAGGGCTTTCAGCAACACGGAGCGATTAGGGTGCCACGAGACAAGCGAGAGCGCTTCTCTGGAGAGGA
Organism: Strobilomyces dryophilus; assembly: GCA_038089955.1. Taxonomy (NCBI): domain Eukaryota; kingdom Fungi; phylum Basidiomycota; class Agaricomycetes; order Boletales; family Boletaceae; genus Strobilomyces; species Strobilomyces dryophilus. The sequence goes on along the minus strand of JBBPLT010000251.1, from coordinate 33,167 downwards.
GAATGGCCTCCCCGAGATCAAGCAAGGCTTTGAGCTCCTCTCGGCGACCGGAAAGATAAACATCAAGGTTGTTCAAAGAGTCCGAATGAGGAGGGTGTACTGGCAGGTGAAGGGAGAATGCTTCTCGAGAGAGGGCATAGGCCTCCTCGAGATCTTCCAAGGCACAGAGCTGTCGGTGGCGAGCAAAGAGATAAAGTGTAAGGCTGTTCAAAGCTCGCAAACGATCAGGGTGTCCTGGTGGGCAAAGTGAGAGTGTTTCTCTGGAGAAGACAATGGCCTCCTCGATCAAGGCACGGAGCTGCTTGTAGCCACTGAAAAGACAACCTGCAAGCCTGATCAAAGACTCTGAACGATTGGGGTCTCCGGGTGGGCAAAGCGAGAGTGTTTCTCGATCGAGGACAATGATGCCCCGGAGATCTTGCATGCTGCCGAATTGGTCATGACGAATTGAAAGGTGAATCGCAAGCTTGCCCAAAGACACTGGTCGCATGTGGTGTGTAGGCCCGCAAAGTTCCAGTGCTTCGCGATCCAGCACGATGGCTTCGTCAAGGTGCCGGACCGTGTCCCTGTTTCCTTTGTCGAACGCGGCAGCGAGAGAATCTGCCCGTGAATGTAGCTGTTCGACTAGGATGTGTCAACTCTTGGCCCTCGGCACGAGGTCCGAAGAACAAACTTTTACTTTGCGACATAATTCCGATGAAGACCTTTGCTGAGGAGCTTTCTGGATATTGCGCTGTTATATGACTTTCATACATAACCATCATTTATATACCTACCTTGATTTATGCTGGGTCGTCGTCAACTCGTCAGACACAGTCCGAACGTGGTGGCCGGGTTCGTGAAGGCGATGGAACATCGTGCGCACACACGTTGACTTACAAAAATAGCGGTACACGTGTTGGTCCATCGGGAATCTGGGACCGTCTAAGCGAGAACTTCGATTTGGTGTTTCAGCGGTCTTTGCACGCGTTGAGGGGCCGATGCTGACAACAACTACTCTCCGGTCTGGTAGATGCGGAACCAGCTCCATCACGGTTGAGTATGCACTTCAAGTTGATGCCCGCACACCAGCAGGTACACGAGGCAATAAATGCATAGCATCGACCAAGCAGGCGTATAACGACATGTCCACCGAAACCTCACAAGACCGTTCATTTGGTCGCAGATAGTATGTTCCGCTTCCATTAATTTTCTCGAGGCACTGTCAGGGGTCAAAATCGAGCTGACTGAACCCACAACGGCGCGCACAAAGTGAACACAGGGAAGGCACCATCGACTCATCGCCACTGACCCTCGTTTCTCCAGACATGCTCGCTATTCACTTCGCCGGGGGTGGATATGCGTGTGTTAAAGATCGCGGGACCAGACATGCCAGACAGATGCATGAGGTCGTCTGCATCGAAGTCAACCCATTCACCTCCACGTGACACAAAGAAAATCTCCGTATAACCTTGGTCCTTCCAGCCAAATCCGTTAAGGCACCGAATCCAAGGTGGCTTACGAGTTCGAAACGGTACCCTAAGAGTCAACTGTCAACACGAAGGTCGCGCCCCTAAGCCTGATACTCACGCTAATCACTTCCACCACAGTATCACAGGTCTGGGTACAAGCTTCAGAGCTAAGTCGCTTGGTGCAACCTGCCGGAAGATTTTGTCAGAGAAAAAAAAAGGCCACGAAAAATTGGCTGGAGTTACCTTTTTCCCGATAGAAGACTGGTCCATCCCACCAAAGCTCCAGCAGCGCCAGTGGCCGAGTTGGCGGGATTGACTTGCGTGAAATCGCCCTGGATGCAGGGTAGCAAAGATTACTTTCGACCTCGATTGATGCAATTTCTGGCTATAAGTAAACGTGGAAACAGCAGTCGATTCCAGAAACACGCCTTGGACCCTTGAGATTTGGCCCGGTTGAAGGGGGTCGAAAAATACTGAAACACGGTTACGGGGGCGTGGAGGTTTGAGACGAGCGCTGAGGTGGCGGATGCGAAGGTTTTGCGGAGAATATAGAAGAAGAACCTGAGAGCGTAACTGTCTGCGACCAGTGCGCAGGTCATCGGTGTCGCATCGCCAGGAGAATAAAATTCGCGCACGACGAGAACGTCCCCCAGAGTTGATCGGGCGAGTTTGTCCGCAGGTCGATGCGACGGCTTCGGGAGATGCACCTCTCGTGAGCTTAGGGCAGGTCTCTTGAATGAGGGCACATAAACAGCTCGGACAAATCAAGAAGGAAGGCGAGCCATCTTCGCAGCGCTCGTCGACGACTCCTCACCTTTGAGACCGGTGAGTACCGCCTCGCGAACATGTGACACCTACTGAACGGTAGATAAGATCATGCTTGCTGATGGCTTAATTGCAGGGGCTTTTCAAAGGCGAGAATCCAGATTTTGGATGGGAGCCCATTTGACGGACACGTGCGTGATTTAGGAGATGTCGTGGTGACGATGCGGCACAGGCTCGTACTCGCTCGAGCTGTGTCTCGTTCCGCTGCTACGCCGTCGGAGTGATTAATGAATCCCAAATTTCGAATCATGCCACGCGGTTCGAGCATATTGTGGACTGGAATAGAACGTGTTTGGTCACCATCAAGGCTGGTCTGAGTGAGCGATGGCTGGTATCTGCGGCCAGCAGCTTCCGCCACGATCTTTGGCATCGATGATTTGATCATCTGCGCTGCCGTGTGAATGAGCCATTGGTCGAGAACGAATAAGCAAAAACTCCGAGACACGAAGTAGTCCTACACAGTATCAATCGACAAGACACGTGTGGGCGACTTACTAAAAGGCGTGCGTGAAACGGACGCCTGCGCATTCACCCCCACACCGGCTTAACACCTTTACCAACCATGCCCTTCAAACTTAGTCTGTGGCGAAAGAAGGGTGAGCATCCGACGGGACGATCGATTGGACGAGGCTGACGAGGACCCAAGAGCCTCGGACTCGACCCTCCTCAAGGGCTAGTGACCGGAGCGGATCCACGCCCATCACGACGAGTACTGGAGAGTCGAGCGGTGCCGTCCACGAAAGGACAAAAGAACCCGTCATCGATGACGTGCAGTGTATCGTATTTCTCGCCAACGGAGAGCAGGTCTTGAGTGGGGACAAGCGTGGGAAGGTTTGGCACCGGAGGGTGGCCGACGGCAGCGAGGTGGGTGCGCCGATGGATGCGGGGAATTGGGTGTGCTCCGTCGCAGCGTCACGTGACGGGAAATGGGTGGTGTGCGGGACGAGGGACGGCAGGGTGCAGCTGTGGAACGCGGAGATGTGCAACAAAGCACGAGAGATCCGAGGACAATGCAATGCCGTGCGCGCGGTGGACATCTCTGCAGACACAACCAAGATCGCAAGCGGATCGGACGATCGGACTGTCTGCGTGTGGTCGCTTTCGACTGGCGACCGAATCCTCAGGGAACACGACAACGACGTCGCCGCTGTAAAGTTTTCTCCTGACGGTCGCCTCGTCGTCACAGCCACATACAAGAGTGACTCGGTTCGGGTCTACGATGAACACGGCTACTGCCTCTTCGACGTCGCAATCCAAGTCAGCCACTCGCCTCACAACAACGTCCTCGCCTGGTCGGGCGACGGAAAGCTCTTCGCCTTGTCTCACGACGGCAATCTCCACTCTCTCGACGCCACTACTGGGACGCTCGCGAAATGGTCCATTCACAACGCTGAGAGGGTCGGGTGCATCGCTCTGGCGAGCAACGGCACATACGTTGCTGCCTCTGCTGGTTCGTCAGTCTCGCTGTGGGACACCGCCACACAACAGCGAATCGGATCTGTCGTCGAGTTCGGCCATCCAGTCTGCTCTTTGGCTATATCGAGAGACCATGTCCTCGCGACCAGTAGAAACACGCCAATGGTTTCCCTGTGCAACGTGGGGAATGTACTTCCCTCGCACTGCGTGAGTAAACTCTGACTCGTCTGGCGGCCTCTGACTTGATGGTGAACTACTTTCTTTCAGAAACGGAGCGTGGCAGAAGTACTCCGCGATGCTCAACGTGCAGCCGAAGAGCAAAAGAAGTCCAAGCTAGGCTCGTTACTTGCCGTCCACGCCTGTGTTCCATTGACGACCGTCTCTGCTAGGTGGCGAAAACGTGCAGCTCGACGAAACGCACAAGAAACTTCGCCCCGACCTCGACGAGCGAAATACACAGAGAGTACCACTTCAATCAACGCCGATGACAGCGGGTACGTTGACCGCCACAATAGCTTGCGCTCTGTCGGTGACCACGACCGTCAGATGACGAAAACACCAAGCTGAAGCGAGCTAGCCAAATGCTTCTATACATGATCCCTGTACACGAACTAAAGGGTCAATTTGAAAGCCTGTACGCTCAAGGCCACGTAGTGGATGCTGCGAAGAAGCTCCTCGAGATAGGAAGTAGTGTGGGCAAGCACATGAAGAGCGATAAAACCCTCATTGACGGGCTCACCGGTGAGTCTCGTCGTGCAGTTCGGATTGCAAACCTGATGTCGTCTGTCTTGCCCAGACTGTCAAGAGCGCTGCGTCAAAAAACTGGAGAACCTCGCTGACGCTGCACGAGACGGCAAGAAACACGAAGAGGCGATACAATATTATTCGCTTGCAATATCACTTGGTCCTGAAAACCTCCACGAAGTCACCCTTAAGTGTAGCAATGAGGTTCGTATCACATCGCCTGATATGTCAAACGTGGCTCGCTAATCATATCAGCTCCTCAAGCTCGACCGGTTGTCGCACGAAGGGTATGAGGGCAAGTTTAAGGCGTTATATGGAATGCGCCGCTACAGTGAGGCACTCAAGGCATTCGAGGCGATGCTCCCGATACTCGAGGGATCACCCGACTCGAACATACGGGGTAAACTCCTCTTCCTCCTAGCATTCAGTTCTATTGAGATGATCGCACGCAGAACGCCATCATCAGTTTCTTGAGGCGACTTCTATAATTCAACAGGCAGTCGAGGAGGCCGTCCGCAACTCGCCGACGGTGCTCATCAACACTGATACCGGCCGTCTATATGACAAGAAGCGGCAGGCGGCGGCTTTCAAGGAGCTTCCCATCTATTTGTCATTAATGATGACCCTCGACCATTCTCATATTCGGGATGAGGTGGAAAAGTTCTATCGCTATGTCATGTTTTCGCACAGGTGGCAACCTGATGAACATGAACCTACGTTCCAGGACGTCGTCGAACACGGCTCGGTCTATCGTCTGCCATTTTCTCTGACGTTTGACAAACTACAGAGGTTCTGCAAGCTCGTGGGCACCCTTCGGTACAAGTGGGCGTGGAGCGACACGTGTTGTATCGACCAGCACGACACGGATGTCCAGGCGAAATCAATCGTTGCGATGTTCCGGTGGTATCAACATTCATCTCTCACCGTCATCTATCTCCTCGGCATCTTGTCAGAGTTGGAGGGGCCCGACCATCTCCGGTACAGCATCTGGAACACTCGAGGATGGACATATCAAGAATACATTGCTTCCAAGGTCGTCCAATTCTATACCGAGGACTGGAAACCATATCGAGGACTTCAAATTCACAACCACAAGGAGTCGTCTGCTGTCCTGGGAGAAATGGAGCGCGCGACGAACATAACCACACAGCAGTCAATCACCCTTGAACCAGGCATGGACAGAGCTCGGGAGAAGCTATATCTGGCGTCTAAACGACAGACAACGCAGGAGGAAGATATGGCATATTCACTTTTCGGAATCTTCAATGTTGTGCTTCCGGTCAGATATGGTGAGGGAGGAGACTCGGCGATCTCTCGGCTGTTGGATCATATATTGACTCAGTCGGGCGAGGTGACGCTTCTCGCGTGGACTGGACGTTCAGGCAGTCTCCACAGCTACCTACCTGCAAGCCTGACTGTCTACAACGAGATCATGCCGCCGCATGTCCCCACTCCCATCGAGAGGTCCGAGATGGATCGAATGGTCTTGAAATTGCTTCCATCCGTCCCCGACCTTCCCCTCATCATCAACCTTTACAAGTGTCTCCATGACCTCCCACCGTTCTCGTTCAAACCCGGTCGCCTAGAACTCCCTGGATTAGTCTTCCAGCTCGACCCCCTTACCCAATCTGAGTTCCATGCAGAATCCAACGTTCGTGTGTACCATACGGCGACCCCGTTGCTCGGGGATGTCAAGATCAAAACGACCGCAGACCTTGCAAAAATGAGCGATTTTTGTCTGATCCATCCCTGGATCAGTCACCTCATCGACCAGGACTTTCAGGGTAGCAGACGGCAGTTTGATCAATGGACGTGCGCGCTCCGGTTGCTCGTCCGGCTCCGGCAGCCGTTTTGTGGGCTGTTACTCTCCCAGCCGACACGCCAAAAATACAGACGGGTTGCAACGGATAGTTTGATCACGGTTCAGGTTCGGGAGGAGGCGTCTTTGAGCGAGCTGATACGCGCTGTCCGCACGGTCAACATAGGGTAGAGGCAGTAGATTCTTGGACAAACCTATGACTACGATAAACATAGGATGCATACATACTTTGGTTAACTGTAACTGTCATTCTTTCGCTCGTGCCTCTACGTGCGGCATTACTTCGAGGTCGTGTGTGCTACGGATTCGAAAAGAGACCAGCAACGCACAACGGGCCCAACGTGCTCAAAATCACTTTGAGGCCCTGAGCGAGAGTGCGGGCGAGAGCCCCAAAAGGCTTTCTAGCCTGAGGCACTGACAGAGCCAGCAGCCCGGCTGGAGCTCGATTTCAAGTTGAACATTGTGTTATTTGCTTCGATGTTCTTGCTCAACGTGAGCTCCTCCACTCATCTCAACGTGTTGCAGTATTGGACGTGACGAACAATTTGTGTGGGCGCCCCCAGTCTCCACGCCACCCCGGTCCTCTGGCCCCGTCGCGCCCCCACGCCGCTAAAGC
>JBBPLT010000251.1:0-26286 GCA_038089955.1 Strobilomyces dryophilus | reverse complement strand
GAGCCCCCCCCCCCCTCTCCCCGTGTGCGACTATTGGACGGGACAAAAAATTTTTTGGGGGCCCCCCCCCCCCCCCCCCAAGGTTTCAAGCTCAGGTTTTGCACAATGAAGCTTTGAAGTCCCAGAAGTGACAAGTACTTGCGCTGCAGGCAGCATCATAAAAATACATACAGCAAACATGGATCCTCTTCCTGGGACCACAGGCATAAGCATTCCCCACGAGACATCATGATCTTACGGAACTCTTCCTCCTCTAAAGGTGTTCCAACGAGACACTCCTGCGAGAGGCTTTTCATTCTTGCGTCCTGTCGTGCGCGTGAGTCGATCCCATCTGCTCCAGCAGAAACGCGTCGAACGTACTCTTATTGCCCTCCTTGCTCCAAGCGTCGAGGTTTTTATGCAGCAATCTCAAGATGCTCTCCGCGTCCGTGTCATTGACCCCTTCCTTTGGGTGAGCATCCGCATCCTTCACCGCCTCGCTCGCCACGAGAATCGCCATGGTGAGGTCGTCCAGCGCATCGCGGTAGAACGATGAAAACTTCAACATGACGTACAGACGGATCGGATCCACCGGCGAAAGCTCATTGCCAACAGCCGCCATGTACCAGGCAGTCGCATAAGCAGAAAATGATTTTTTGATCAACTCGTCGCGTTGGCTGGGAAAGCGATAGCAATAGCCGGACGCACGATGAAGATAATCGCCAATCCTGGAAACAAGGGTTCACGGATGAATCTCTCCTCTCAAAAGTGTGGAAGAACTCACATTCGGCTATAGAAGACGCGCGATTCCGTGCTCGTCGTCCGGGGGATGATATGTACACTAAGAATATGGACAACTTCCTCGCAGATTTCGCTTCCATCGGACTCGTTACAGGCATCGAAGAGCTGTTCATATCCAAACGAGAAAAGGCTGCGTTCCTCTAGAGTCAACAGTGGACTCAAATAGACAATGTCTTTCATATGTTTGACCACGTCTTACGAGAAATGTAAATACACTAAGCATTCAATCACGGAAGTGAACTCACCTTCCCAACGCTTGGCTTGTTTGGCAGCCTTAGCACGACGAAATAATTCTTTGCGATTATCGCCCGGCTCTTTGTGATCTATGGAAAAGTACAGCGAAGGATACGGGTCTTGTCCTTCCTGAGGGAGCTCGATGACTGCAAGTATGTGTAATATGGAGAAAATACGAGGAAGTGATACTCACGCTTTTTCTCAAGCAACTTCTCCACGGTGATTTCTCCGTACAGTATTTCAATTTCGGATTGAGACATTGTAAACATGCAGATCGAGATACGGAGCGTTACAGACCGGTCAGGCGGACTGATAGCTATCAAGGTCAATTAGCAGATAAGAGCAAGAAAAATATTACAGTTCAATTTCATCTTGCCACTCAATAGCCTCCCCAGATACCACGGGTTTCTTCTTCGTTCTGCGTCTCGTCTGAACCCCAGCACTAGATTGCACAGCCATAACCACGTGGCATTCTTGGATGGCAATTGCTTCAAATTTACCGCGGATATCTATGAAGACATGTCATATGATTCCCGCGATGACGATGACAGATGCACGACCCACTCTTGACAACACCGACTATTCGAGAGTTGTCAGCACACGGTTCAGAGATCTCGGCGACTGCTCCCTCACTGCAATGAACGTCTAGGTTGAGTAGACGGGCGCGAAACAGTGTAAAATGACAGACCCTTTGTGTCCTTGATATACTACGACATCTGAGGGACGCAGTCAAGCAAGTTGAATTTCTCTGAGCCAGTACCAACCATGCTGCGGATCAATCGTACATTGTTCTTTCAAGAACTGCATAAAGTCGCTCTCTCGTACCAGTACGTCAGTCGATGTTTGTTGCTATGGCCCAAAAGTCAACCATGAATAAGGTCAACAGAATACCACCGACCGCTTCGATGAATTTCATCCATTCACTGTCGTGAGTAACGGCAGCTTTCATGTTGGGGTTCTACAGACGAACAAATCAACACTCTGGGGTACCCAACATAATTATCCAACCGCAAACCTTCTCCAGCAAGTAATAGTTCATGGTAACAGATGGGTGAGCCGGCTTGCGGCCTGATTAGTTCCCGCATGAGAAGTCAGGGTACATATGCCAACCTGGGGTGTGGTCGTTTGTATCTTCTTCCGTCCAAACGACTTCCTCGACCAGTCCACAATTCCATCAATTAATGATTGATTACTGATCGGATTGAATTGTTTCTCCAATTGACTGAAGCGCTCATGCGGCAAGGTAATCTTGAACCCCCTCAAAAAAATACACTTGTCGAAGAATTCTTCTTTGGTATCCAACGGTCCCTTAAAGTTGTTGGTAAACGTAGAACGCCAGGTATGATTTCCGTCCTTGCCCCCTTCCAGCCATACTCGAGGCTGGCCACGCAAGCCACTAGCGGCACCTGGTCTCTTGAACGACGCCATTGAGCAGGAAGAAGCTTTGTAGAAACCAGTGACAAGATATAGGGAACTATTCTCAACCCGTTTAAGGCATTCAAAGGCAAATGTATACCAAGCGTCTGCATGGTTGCGGGCGAGCTCACGAAATGAATCGTGGGAATTGGACTCGTGGAACTCAGCCCCGTCAGGAAGAATTAGAATTGCGCCACCCAGGGTAGACGACTGGTCAGGGGTGAACTCGTATCGGTTTTTTCTACACCAGAAAATGCTCATTTAGTGACCATGGTCGTTGTTGAATACATACATCTGTTTTGCGCCCTGGAGCAGGATAGTACCGCGAGGTTCTGCGGCGCGATTGACATCAATTTTGAGTTTCGGTGGGGAGATAGGCTCGAATGTTGGTAATACCGAGTCCTTATTCCCCCACCGTTCATGTAGCCGGTGGTTAGCTGGCAAGTTGGACACGCTGAAAAGGACGTTAAATCCCCTGTCAGAGTCCACGACCCCGACGTCTCCGATCTGGATCCCTGCTTTCTGATACTCCATGGGTAGTTCCTTGATACGGTTCAACAGGCGAGGTTCCCATAGAGGGTATCCGCGCATCGCTGCCAGCATGGATCTGGCATATATATCTTGGGGGGTGTCGCCCATGCTGACTGAAAAGAAAATGCTCGCTATCACACAGGTCACATCACATCGCGCATCGCGTGACCATCTGGTAGTGGCTTCTTCACGCCCGCCATGTCTATTTCATCCTGAACGCACCACTTGTTTTTTTCGCGTGCCACCGCTGGCTCGTCACTTCCAACATGCGCATTTCAGCATGGCTGGTGCTACGATCATTTTCTTGTTCCCACAAGCTGACCGCCATGGTAGAATGACTCGGCTAGATACGGAGGTCGTAAGCCCGGCTTTTTTTTTCCCCCGTTTCGCATTGATGTTGACGCGGTGCTAGCTCATTGTGTCTATCCCGCCTGCACTGGTTGTCGTGCGTGATGTTGCTCAAGTCGGAATTGAGAATGTCGACGTAGTCTCGAGCAGAGACAGTCGTCTTGATGGTGCGTGTTTCACGGCTTCCCTCGACTATTCGCGCATCTCAAGCAGCCATGTAGCAACCAAGTGCAGGATGTACGTCGCGGTGGTGAAGGTTAATGCGGCGTTGGCCCCGCCTCGTTCGCAGACGTGGCCGCTTTTGTTCCGAATCCCAAGTTACCCTGATTCTCGAGACTCGCTTCGTGACCCCCTCTTGTTCTGAATCCTTCCTGTCGACATACTCTACACCTGAGACGGTGCCATCGCGTCCATGCTCCGAGTCAGGGCGATGCTGCGACGCCGTCTGGCGATGTGCGTATACACCGGTTGCAGGTTCGAATCTGGCCTCAGACACAAACTGCAGGAAGCAATCAGGGGCAGCGACACCACAGAACATATGTATCATGCTTCATAATACTATGGAACAAACAAATAAATTTTGGCAAGAGACTAGCAACCTGGGTATCACCTTGAAGGTGATAAAAGTCCTGAGTGGTAACAAGCGACACAAGTCATCTAATCTTCCTTGCACCTCATTCCTCCGCTCCACTCTCGTGATCATGGGAGGAGAGTCTCTGTACTGGAATATATGTGCCATGCATACAGTCGCGGAACTTCTGCTTTTCGATCGCGAACAGAAGTGAGGTCACGAACAGCACAAACACAACGATACAGCTAAGCCAAGCGAAAGCGAGCATTGCAGTAAGAGTTTGGCACTGCCAGTAGGTCCAGCATGACGAGAGATCTGCCCAGTAAACATAAACTTGTGGGGGATTACTCATGTGCTATGGATCAGAGAAATGTTAGCAAACGCAGCGATTAAATTACAAGGCCACCTGCCATGGTAATAGCAGCGCCAACCAGCCAAAGGGTGAAGACGACAAAGAGACCAATAAGCTCCGCTGCGAAGGAACTAAAGAAACCATAGTCGTGCGTGTCATAGATCATATGAACGCTGCATTCGACAGTGAGCGGAGATAGGCCCCATAGACAAGAAAAATCTTACGCAAATATTGCCCAAATGATCGTGAGGGCGCTTGTTGCCAAGAGTTCAGCAACCACCTGGTCTTAAAGTGCGTCGCATTGTAGTCAGTAAGTGGAAGGCCCGACGAGAGCAAAGCCGCACCGTAAAACCCTTTTCCATTGTTTGTCGGATCGGACGAGGGGATGTGGGTGGTGTAGTGTATCCTGAACGCAGACAACACCAATGTGGTAGTTGCGAAGAAAATCTATCATCCGAGTTCAGTAAAGAAAACCGGGAGAGAGAAGCAAGCGCACAAGGATGCAATACAACACGATGCGCATACGACGGATCCAATCCATCATGGTAACTACTTGGTGGGCAAAAAGAGCGGAATTACCTAGGGTTATATGTAAGAGTGGCCCACCATAGCCACGAACATAGCGGACGGCGGACGGTATGTGACAGTCGTGAGGATGAATATGATTGGCTGTCGATCTTTTGATAGGAAGGCCGGGCATGTTCTGGACCAACGACGGGATCGGATTGCCTTACGCCTCATTTCGTCTCTACTAGACGGCTGATCGGGCATACCATCAACCCGGGTTTTAGTTGGTTTCTTTCAAAGTGCACCGCAAACTTACTCTATTCCGTGTACATCGCTCTGCATGGTGGCTAGCTGGCTCGAGCAAGCAATGTGCACACCACATGCTTGTAGAAGCTATTAGCATGTAGTGCGCACATTGAGGGAACGAGTGTGTCTGGGTGAACGGCCCGAACGGCTTTCCGGCCCGAGGGCGAGCAAGCTCGGTGAAGGAGCCTGAGACGCATGCAGCAGTGCGCTAACGAGATTGGTGCGCAACGCGATGCCGGGAAACCCTGGTTCCAGGGTGGCGGAGGTTTTGGGCACGGCATTGTACTGGCAGAATCTCAGTGGAGCCAGGGTGGCTGGCAGAGTCGCCGAGCACACCGGGGCGCTGGCATGGACGTGTTGGTATGTGCCAGCGGGTTTCTTGGGTCAGTATGGCGGAGACCTCGCGTGGAGTGATACCGGCGGAGCAGCAGGGTGATGGCCTGGACATGGCGATGCGCCGGCACGGGAGTATGTGTGTCGGAGTGATGCACGTCCGTCGATGCAGGGCCGAGCGGACTGGGGAGCAGGGCGTCAGGCGGCGGAGCGGGAGCCGGGACGCGCTAGGAATGTCAGTGCTGAGGTGCACTGACATGAAAAACCAGTTGGCACGCGGGTAGGCCAGCAGGCTGTCGCGCCTCCAACCCGAAGGCGCGAGGGTGGAGAGGCGTATTCGGAGACTTGAGAGGGCCAGAGTCGAGGTCTGGCGAGGAGTACGGCATCGGGGAGGTCGGAGACTCGGACCTAGGGACGAGCTGGAGGGGGGACTCCAGCCCCTCCGAGCGGTGTCAAGGGTCCTGGCGCATTGGCTGGCATCCGAGGTTGGGCGTACCCTTTGGGTCATTGCGTCAGTAATTCGCGTGTTGCTACGTCCGTATGTCGCTGTCAGTCGAGTCCTGCAAGAAGCGGCGATCCAAGGTCCGTACACGCGCATGCTCGCTCCGACCTGATCTCGTCGTTCCGATCCAGCTAAATCGTATGCCCCAAGTCCACGTCAGCGTGGCGTTGCTGTGCGTCGACGAGACGGTCGAGAACGCGTCCTATGGTGCGCAGCGCTTCCTCTCCAGCTCGTGCGCTCCGTCTGTCCCACCCCAGGCCAGGCGCGTCGACACGAAATGAGCCGGGCCGCTCATCCAGTGCGTCCCCTGTGTCGATTCGAGTGCCCCAGACACGTTTACTCGAGTCCAGGACTACTCATCTCACACTCCATGGCCCCCGTCCTACTGTTTTCAATGCGGTACATTTGACGGCAAAAAGTTTGATTCTCATACTAAATGTAGTTTGCGCAGTGGGGAATGAGGCGTGGTCGCCAATGCACATTGCAGACTGACATACAATTCGGAAACAGTCTACTACTGTAGCGAATTACATGAACAGAGTATTGGAGTGAATCATTCGCTTACCTAACAACTATACAGTTACCCATTCTAGTAGTACGAGTGCGCGAGTAGGAATAGAATTTTGTCTTTGTACGAGTGGCTGTGACTCGGCACCCCCCTCTCTTTCGCTCTCTCACCAGTCGGCCTACCAGCTGTGCACTGACCTTTTCCTTTTCTTTTCGTGCAGCAGCCACTTGTAGGGAGACAATCTGTCATTCTCCCCCCTTCTTGTCCACTCCTTTTAGGCCAAACCCTGTGGAACACCCAATTCCACATCAAACATGGATCAGGAACCACTCCCTCCTCCAGAATTCGCCCTGCCCGGCTTCGCCACCCTTGTCAAGCTCACCATGCATACACAACAATTGGACTGTGATGAGGCCATCACTTTCCTTGAGCAGCAATGGGCCCGGACAGGACTGGGTGGAATATGCCCAGACCAGGCCGATGATGGAGAACTGAGGGGGGACGACGAGGAACCATGTTGACCCAGGCAAGAACCTCGTCCCAACCGAGACGCACCACAACCTCCTGACAGCAATCCTCCTGGAGGGAACTGAGCTCCAGTGGCTCAGCCAGCCGACCCAGTGCCAGCAGCAGGCTTACAGCCCATCACCTTCGACCCAGATGCATGCATTGCCACTACCCTCACAGCGAGGCCTGCAGACTACACAATCAAGCATATCGAAGCATGCAAACATGTTCCTTTGTGGTATTTCTCCAGGGAGGGGCTCTGCAAAGCTGCGTGCACAGTCAGGCAGTCAGACGAGACTGACGCCCTCGCAGTCACAAAAGCAGAAGAAGGCCAAGTCACTGTGCGATCTGCTGGCTCCCTCGCCACCTCAAAAAACGCGAAACTGGACCACCAGCTCTCCTATGGCGAGTACATGTACGCCAAGAATCTCTTCCTCACTGCCATAGCCAATGTGAAGTGGGGCGATGACACCACCGACTCATTCAACTGGTTTTTCCACAACCTGGATAACCACCCTTTGCGTGAGGAAGGGGAAAGAGGAGAGAAGGCCCTGCTACTCTATGCTTCAAGAGCACATGTGGACTGGCATGACAAGCTTGCTCTCTGCCAGGCTTATAACATCGCAACAATAAATAAAGACCTCCTTGCCAAAATAGTGCATGAGCTAGACTCCAGGGAAGTACGTGCAAATCTTGAGCAGGTATGTGCCCCATCCATGCTTGCACAGAATAAATCTGACCCACTGCTCTCCCTTCCCCTACCTCACTATGCCATGTGAACCACACTACCTCTCCAATCATGCTGCTACCATGCTGCTACCATGCTGCTGCCTTTTGGCCACTACTGCATGACTGCTGCGCTGCTGCTGCCACCCTGGCACATGCACATGCTGGGTGATTGCTCTATGCCACCCCATACACCACTCTTGCCCATGTCTGCTGCTACCTTTCCCCCTGCTGCTCCCCAGCTGGATCAAACACGGTCTAACTGTTTCCAAATAGTGGACTGTGGGCGACAATTCACCTGGGAGAGCCGTTGACGACCTTCATGTTCTGCCTCCCCACTGCACTTGACCTCCATGAAGGGCCCTCGCCTGGTGTGCTGCAAGTCCAAATCCAGGGAGAGATCACTGTGACGCAGTCACAGTCATGACAGCAAACAACACCGATCCTTTTGCAATGCCAAAACCCCCCCAGTCTGTCCAAAGTGCCTCAGGAGGCACGATGAACGCCCTGATTGCCCCCCCTGCAACACATCATCCTTGTGGGACAACTCAGGCCCTACCTACTGCGCACGTGACCAACAAGGGTGCCTGCTCAATAAAAGCAGACAGGCCCTCTATTGGAACTTCCAACGTCCCCGTGGGTGCTTAGGTCAAGGACACACTCACGAGTGCTCAGGTTGTGGAGACCCCAACCACAGAGCCCAGGACTGCCCCCACAGACAGCATGCTCCTAATTTGCCTGCAAAGTAGGGTCATCACACCTTACGATGCAGATGGCTGGCATGATGTAGAGACTGGTAGGTCTCTAGGGTTACATTTGGACCTTTCCTACCATTCCATGCATGCTACGGACACTACTCATAGTTTTGCTTCATTTCCGGACTCTCTCACTTTGCTCTCAGACTCTTAGAGACTGTTCAAGTGACGTTGGTGTGGCCCAAGCGTAAGTCCGGCCTATCGGTCCTTCCTCGGCCCACATCGGTCCTCGTCGGTCCTTCTGTTCGAAGGCCAGTCGCTTTCCTCTTCGTTTCGGACTTATTTCCTAGTCTTATTGCACTCATTACGGACTCACTGACCGTCAATCGTCGCTGTCTGCAGACTGATGACATTAGTCTTTACATACACTCACTCTTGCACTCATTTCATAGTCTCAGCCTTGGCCGAGTATAAAATGTCATACTTAGTGTCGTAATAGCTAGCTTCCTTTTGCTCACCAATGACTGTCACTGTTCTACCAACCATTTCTCCACCGTTTTCACCGTTTTCACCGACACTGACACCGACATCGTTCACGCCTCCTGCCACTCATGCATGTCGTTTGGACCTTCGGCCTGGACTATTGGACTATCAGCCCAAGCATCGGCCCACTTTTCTCTTGCTCAGAGCTGCTTGAAGAGCTTCCCCTCTGTTTCCCGCTTGCCCCAGGAGTCCCTAGAGGAGAACTGACCATCTCCCACACCTAACAGACCTCTTGTGCTGCCAGGGTAACTGCTCAGGTCACCCTAGATGGACTTGCTGTTCTACAGTGATTTGTTAATAGCATTTGACCTTGCTCATAAATATCCTATGCTACCCGAGCAATTAATTCATGGCTTCCAAGTACAAGCTCCCACCATTACTTGCTCTTTTACCCCGCCCAACAACCCCTCCATCAATGTACATTGCAGCACATTTAATGAAATATTGCACAAAGAATTTGCGAAGCAACAGTACATAGGGCCATTCACCCAAGATATCCTTGAAGCCATTATTGGTCCTTTCTAGTCCTCACCTCTAAGCATAATACCCAAACCTGGCAAGCCTGGGAAATTTTGCCTGATACAGAACCTATCTTATCCTAATTCACCCTGAGCTAATGAGGCACCATCAATCAACTCACAGGTTGACCCTGCCTTTTTCCCCTGCGAATGGGGTACCTTCCACACCACATGCACACTAATCCACACGCTACCTCCAGGGAGCCAAGGAGCGACCAGAGATGTTGCCGAAGCTTATCGTACCATACCCCTGCACCCTTCCCAGTGGCCTACTCTAGTTGTGTGCCTCACAGACAATCCTCCGCTATTTGCAGTAGACACGAGCCTGTGTTTCAGCTATGGACCCTTAGCAGGGTCTTATGGTACCCTATGAGATGCTGGTTTAGACATAATGCACTCTGCAGGTATTGGACCGATAATCATGTGGGTAGATGATCATTTCTTCATATGGTTACCCTGCAACTCCATTGCTGATTATAACAAGGTGCGCAAGATGAAAGCACATGTTATCGCTTTACAAGGAGAGCGCCTCAAGGACAATGGTTGTTGGTGGTTCAAAGGGAAGACAATGGCTGATGCAACCTATGAAGAATTTGCTGAGGATTGCACCCTCCCAATCAAAGATATGACCTCAGACTTGGAGCACCTGAGTGACATTTCAGAGTCTTATGCATATGATTTTAGTCACATTGATCACATCATCAACTGCCTCGGAACCCCCTGGGAACTTTCCAAGGATACTCCATTTTCATCAACACCCATTTTCCTTGGCTTCACATGGGACATAGAGAACAAAATGGTTGGTCTCACCCCAGCAAAGCGAGCCAAGTATATCTCCGCTATACACGAGTGGCTACTCACAACCGCACACACGTTTGAGCAAGTTGAGAAGCTCCATGGTCGTCTATCCCACACTTCATTGGTCATCCCCGAGGGAAGTGCTTACCTCACCTCACTCCAATCCATGTTAGGCATTTTTGGCAACAATCCCTTCATGCCACGTAGGCAACCTCACAGCACAATCAATGATCTCCACTGGTGGCTACATGCGCTTGATTCCAACCTCCCCATCCCAATTCCTCTTCATCTCCATGCCATAGACCACCAAGCTTTTTCTGATGCCAGCACTAGTTGTAGCCTGGCGATTGTCATTGGCAACAAGTGGCACACATGGAGGCTACAAAAGCACTGGAATCACAATGGACAAGACATCGGGTGGGTGGAGAGCATCGCCTTTGAGCTTCTCGTTCATGCCCTAATCACTTTTGATCCACACAGCATGCCTATTACGATTTCTTTCTTTCTTCTCCCACTTCACACTCCGCCGGCGTAATCTGGTGACTCGCTTTGTTCTTTTCTTAACCTTTGCTTCTTCAAAGCCGATGGAACGTTCCAACACATTCCATGACCTTCCATTGTATTACTAATATGCTGACATGTCCTTTGTGTTACGCTGGAGCGTAGAACTTAGCAGCGTTCCGTCACAAGTGGAACGAAGACTTATAGAGGTCTCGCGTCGTCAGGACAGGGACGAGCGGTGGCTAAGAACTAAGCTTGAATTGCGTAGAACTAGCTTAAGGCTACAAATACAGGTCGTCGGGTATTTATACGTTCTGGATGGAGATGGGAACTACGAGGGCCAAAAGGAGAGATACCCTAGAGGAGTAAACGGATGTCTGTGTGGAAGATACGGGAAGGGGTAAACAAAAGGGGAACGGAATATGGAAGTGCGACGGGTTCCGGTGAGAAGGATCGGAAACGGAACTCGGTGTTAGTACAAGGTTAATCAAGATAAACTGCGGAATGAAGGAGAAGAAGAAATGAACTGGCGACATATGCTGCAGACGTCTAAAGGGGCCGATTATCGAGGAACCGTGCGAACTCCTGTCGAAAGAAGGCTTGCTCTTCCGAAGAGATCGTAACACTTTGCTGCAAATGACTCATTCTGACTTCCTCTGACTCATCTGCTTAGTCATACCTTTTCCTTTCATCTATATAAACCCTCACTTGCTCGTGTACTTCTCTTAAGCTAAACCTCCTCAAGTACCCTCTTGGAATACACCTGCTTGCCCTCAGATCCCTTGATTCTCTAAGTCTTTGTCCTACTTCGAGTGGATGCTCCCTTGAACCCTTGATTGTGCCATTCCAAGGCCGAACCCTTGACCCTTCCCTGAGGACGCCCCCGGGAACCATGAACCCTTGACCCTAGAGGACACCCCCTAGGTCAAACCCTTGTCCTTGTCCCTGACAACCTTGCCTATCAAGGCTATGCTCGGCCCTACCCGGACCAAGCATAACAAAAGGTTTAGCTTCTCTCGTCATGACTACTGTCGTCATAGCTTGCCACCATAGATTGCTCCACCAGCGACATCTTTGGCTGCCTCTGGACAGCCACCAGGGGGAACTCTGAACCCTCTGACTCTTCCTCTGACGAGACTGCACAACAGTCCACTCACTCTGACCCCGATGAATGCCTTGACTCTGACTCTTCGGACAACGAGCTCACCAACCAATTCTTGGTTGCTGTGAACATCCCCAGAAATCCCATGCCACCTTCGCCTACCCCTGTTGTTACAGTTGTACATGAAGACACCCCCATCATTTCTTTTCCTCCCCTCGATGACAACTCCATGGAACCAGACATCTCCACCATCCATATTACAACCCCACAAGGCTCCCTTCGTGATCGTCTCGGCCGCCATCCTTGCAGCCCTCGCTGCTTCTCCCAGATTCCTGAGACCTTGGACTAGGGGCCACCCACCAAACCACGCTTCCTCCCACGGGAACCCATAACCCCATTCAGTTAATACCGCCGCTGCCCATGCTCCCCTTCTGATCCCATAGCCCTTCCGCTTCCACATCTTCCTTCTGTCGCTCCTCCGACTCCATGTCTTCTTTCCCCTCAGATACCGAGCTCCATCTTCCTTGGATCCCCTTTACCTTTCTCCTGATCCTATCTGCAGTCTCTGCTTCTACTTCCATTTGACTGTGGCTTCTCTTGATCCTATGGATCCCCTTTTGATCCTTTTGTCTCCTTTTACCCATGGACACCCGTGCCATACTTAGTAGAACCCTCAACCCTGAGGATTCTCACGCTCGCCATCTCACACTATATAAGTTGGGTACCTCCATCCTGTTTCGGTAGCTAGTTCTACACACAACCTGCCTAGTAACCTAGTTGCTCTTCCACACATCTCTCATGTAAGCCTTGGTCCAGTCATCACTGCCAAGAACCTTTGATAGTCCCGAAGACTATCCCCATCCTAAGCTTCATTCTAAAGAGTCCTCGTACCACTTGGAACGTATGCTGCCAGGTTCTACACTACTCACATAACACCTGTAGCTCAGACCGGAAGACTTTTCAACTTCCCTCCACCACCGCCGCCACCTATTCCCCCTCACAACCTCAGAATGTCTTCCTCCTTGAAACCCACCGAACATCTCAACAAACCTCCTCCATTCAATGGAACCCCCTTGAAATTCGATGATTGGCTAACTGCCGTCGAAGTATACCTATCCACCAATGAAACCACCTACTCTGATGCGCATAAGCAAATCTCCTTTGCCCTCTCGCATATGACAGAGGGTTCTGCCCTAGTATGGGCACGAACCTTCACCCAGACCCACAAACACCCCACCACCAAGGGGAAGTATGACTTCGGGAAGTACAAGGACTTCCTTACCACCCTCGAAAAACACTTCCACAAAGAAACTAGAGTCAGCGATGCTATCCATTGGCTTGCTACTACCTGAATGAAATTTGACCCAAAGACCAAAGACTATTCCCCCACACTCCAGGAATACAACACCCTCTTCGTCAACTACTCCTCCCTCGCTGAGCTCAAAGACGAAAATGTACTTTGTAGCTACTACTCTCTTGGTATCCCAGAACTCCTCCTCCTTAAAATCACCAGTCTCGATAAGAATCTCGCCACCGTCAAGGAATGGATGGAGGAGGCACAAGCCTTTCAAACCCAATATGAGTGGGGACAGCAAATCTTGCACATGAGAAGAGGAGGGGCATGCCCCATCTACCAGAATTTCTCCAACCCGACCGGAAAAAGGGAAAGAGATCCCAACATCATGGACATTGACGCTATCTGCGTCTCCAAGCTCACCCTGGAAGAATGGAACCTGTTACAATTTCTTTCTTCTCCTGCTTTGCACTCCGCCAGCGTAACCTGGTGACTTGACTTGTTTCTTTTCTTAGTTCTCGCTTCTCTGAAACTGATGGAACATTCCAACACATTCCATGACCTTCCATTGTATTATTAGAAACACTGACGCGTCCTTACTGTGGATGACTCATTCAGACTTCTTCTGACTCATCCGCTTAGTCATACCTCTTTCTTTCCTCTATATAAACCCTTGCTCACTTGTGTATTTCCCTTAAGCTAAACCTCCTCAAGTACCCTCTTGGAATACACCTGCTTGCCCTTGAAACCTTGACTCTCTAAGTCTTCGTCCTACTTTGAGTGGACGCTCCCTCAAACCCTCGATCGCACCTCTCCTGGCTGAACCCTTGACCCTTCCAGAGGAAGCCCCCTGGGAACCACAAACCCCTTACCCTAGAGGACGCCCCCTAGGCCAAACCCTTGCCTTCGACCAACCTTGCCGTTCGAGGCTATGCCTGGCCCTACCCAGACCAAGCGTAACAAAAGGTTTAGCTTCTCCCAATGTGACTACTGTCGTTGTAGCTCGCCACCATAGATCACTCCACCAGCAACATCCTTGGCCACCTCTGGACCACCACCAGGGGCAACTCTGAATCCTCTGACTCCTCCTCCAACGAGACTGCTCAACAGTCCACTCACTCTGACCCCAATGAACGCCTTGACTCCGACTCTTCGGATGACGAACTTACCAACCAATTCTCGGTTGCTGTAAACATCCCCAGAAATCCCACACCACCTTTGCCTACTCCCGTCACTCAGACCGGAAGACTTTTCAACCTTCCCCTACCACTACCACCACCTATTCCTCCTCGAACCTCCAGCATGTCTTCCTCTTTGAAACCCACTGAACTCTGTTTAAACAAACCCCCTCTATTTGATGGAACTGCCTCGAAATTCGACAACTGGCTCACTGCCGTCGAAGTTTACCTCTCCACCAATGAAACCATCTACTCCGATGCACATAAGCAGATCTCCTTTGCCCTCTCGCACATGACAGGGGGATCCACCCTTGTTTGGGCACGAACCTTCACCCAAACCCACAAAGACCCTGCGAACAAAGGAAAGTACAACTTCGGAAAGTACGAAGACTTCCTTACTGCCCTCGAAAAACACTTTCGCAAAGACACAAGAATCAGTGATGCCATCCACTGGCTCGCCACCACCTGCATGAAGTATGATCCGAAAACCAGAGACTACTCCCCCATGCTCCAAGAATATAACACTTTCTTTGCCAACTATGCCTCCCTCGCCGAGCTCAAGAACGAAAACGTCCTCTGCAGCTACTACTCCCTTGGTCTCCACGAGCCTCTTCTGGTTAAGATCACTGGCCTCGAAAAGAATCCAGCTACCATCAAAGAGCTGATGAAGAAGGTGCAAGCCTTCCAGACCCAGTATGAGCAAGGACAACAGATTCTATGGATGTGACGAGGGGGAGCTCGCCCCATTTACCAGAATTTTACTGACTCCTCCAGGAAGAAGGAAAGAGACCCCAATGCCATGGATGTCGACACGATCTGCATCTCAAAACTCACCCCCGAAGAATGAGACTGTTGCATCAAAAACGGTCTCTGCTTCCGCTGCCACCAGAAGGGACACCTTTCCACTGCTTGTCCTACCTTCACTGGAAAAACCACTGCTCCCAACCTGAAGACTAAAGTCCAAAAGGCAAGGAAAGAAACCATTCCAAAACTGGAAGAAGTGGATGATGACGAAGAAGAAGAAAAGGTGGCCTGCATCTCCTTCTCCCTTGCAAACTTGGGTTTTTAAACAGGGGACTTGCCTTGACGCCAAGATCCCCTAGAATTACATGTGCTCCTGTACTAGTATCCTCTTGTTCGAAATCTATGCAAATTCCCCTTCAGATCATTGAACCATCACACACCATGAAAGTCGTCGACACCCGAGCCCTCATGGACAGCAGAGCTGACATCTCCTGCATCAACTGGGACTTTGTAAACAAACACAAGTGTTACAGACATTACACATCATTCAGTCACAGAGGAAGACTTGACATTCTTTCGACACAAATACGCACGATTCTTGGAAAGTCGGTTGCTTTAGAAGTCTCGGTATATGCCACCCATTTTATTTCTTCTGCTGACTCATTCTTCCATTGTTCCTGATGACTCACTTCTCTTGTATTACTACCACATTCCGTTTCACTTCCTTTTCACACAGAACCCATCGCCCTTCCACTTATCCATTTCTCCATTTGTCTCTTGACTCATTCCACAGCCTCTACTTCTTTCCATGTGGACATCCGTTTACTCCTCTAGGGTATCTCTCTTTTTGGCCCTCATGGTCCGTGCATTCATCCAGAATGTATAAATACTCGACACCCTGTACTCGTAGCCCTAAGCTAGTTCTACGCAATCCCAGCTTAGTTCCTAGCCACCACTTGACCACACGACGTCAACGCGAGACCCTCTACAAGTCGTCGTTCCACTTTGATGGAACGCTGCTAGGTTCTATGCTACTTGCGTAACAAAAGAACTAGCTTACTTTACCTCTCCTCCACGCTGGAGTAGGGAGATGCTTGGATAGCAACCATTCCCTTGAGATACGCCGCAGACTCCTCTGACGACGAACCCCAACCCTCAGGGCTCTTCTCCCTTCCCGAAGGACCCCGCTCCAAATCTCCCCAAAGGATCGCTGGCCCTTCCCGACCCTCCTTCTCCCCCTTCCCACCCACCACCCACACCGTCAGAATCACCCGCCTCACAGGCACCGCATTACCTCGAGAATCGTTGCCAACCTGTCATGAAGACTCATCACCCAGAGAGAGGAGATTGCTCGCAGAAGGACCAGTCTCTCCCGCCCTCTCAAACATTGAAGATCTAGCTGCAGCATTAGCGCTTGCACCTACAGAACCCTTGGAAGAACCTGCTCGACAACACTTCCAAACTCCACCCCACTCCCCATCTACAGCATTGATGGCTGATGCAGAAGATCACCAATCGACTCGTGAAACCAAGGCTGGACTCCCAGACGCTTTCTCTGGAGATCCACAGGATGCCCACTGGTGGAGCAATGCCATGAAGGCCTACTTCGCCATTAACAAGGGAGTTCACTCCCCTGAACAGCAATGACTCATCTTCCTGAACAAGATGAACAAAGGATGCAGAAGGTTCTTCGCTGAGCCTTATCTAGAACGGATTCTAGACCCTGTCATCGCCACCGACAAGAAACCCACCCTTGGGGAAATCATGGAAGACTTCCTCAAAACATTCACCCCCCACGACGAGAACGCTGCCGCTAGGAGTAAGCTTGCACGTCTCTCCCAGAACACTCGTGATAAGGAAAATGGTTTCTCGGACTATGTAACCAAATTCCAACTTTATGCCACCAAGTCCAAAATCACGGACCTGGTCACCCTCATCAACCACTTCAATGAGGGACTAGACCCAGACATTGTTGCCATGATCATCTCCATAGAAACCCCGCCTATGACCCTTGACGAATGGATCGCTAAGGCTAGCAAGTTCCACGCCCAGAAGTCTAGGCTGGACTGGTATAAGAAAGGAAGGACGATCGGTCTCCTCCTCCCTAGAGAAACCCCGAAATGAGATCCCTATGCCATGGACGTCGACTCCACTCACCTCACCCCCATCAAAAGAGCCCGACACATTCGCGACAACCTCTGCTTTGTCTGCCACAAGAAGGGATACTCCACCCGAAATCACCCTTGCCAGGGAAAAGAAAAAAGACGACAGGATAGCTGACCTTCCCCATGCCCCAAACTGACAACCACCCCTTCCATGGTCTTCTCCCATGAAACCAAACAGAGCGAGGTAGAGAAATATATCACCTCCATGGGCAAGAAAAAGGGGATTTCTCACCAGGATGTACTCAAAGTCCTCAAGGCGTGCTACAAAGATGATGAAGCCACTTCCCAGGGAGAAGAAGAAGTCAAGGAACCAGATGAAGAGGCCCTAGAAGTAAGGGCCACTGGAACTACCTCTGATGAGGGTTTTTAAAGGGGGGAGATGAATCGTCATCGTCATCCCCCATCATCTCCATTGCTCCTGTATTTGTATCCAGTAAGAAAGCTGTCTCAATGAGAATCCCCATCTCTTTTTATGCTTTCCCTGGAGCAAAAATCGTCGACACAAATGCCCTCATTGACTGTGGAGCCTCAGGCAATCTAATCGATCACGCCCTGATAGAGAAACACCACCTTAAGAAGATATGCCTGGCCAAACCCCTGGTCGCACAAAACGTGGATGGAACAGTTAACCAAGAAGGAATCGTTCATCACAAAACTCGCCTCACCATCCAAATTGGAGAAAATGAGGAGGAGTGAGACTTCACCATCACTAATTGTGGAAAGGAGAACATCATCCTCGGACTCCCCTGGCTCCAACAAACCAACCTGACCATCGACTGGGCTGCTGGAACCGTCACCCTCCCAGATAAACCCTACATCCAACGGCATGACCACCCTGATGCCATTAATCAAAGATACCTCACGCGGTTCTTTGATTCGGCCCCCAACACCAACATTGAAAGATGCTGGCTTCAGCACTTACGACTATCCCCCATCGAGCGAGCCCACCTCCTGATCCAAAAAACCACCATTTCCACAGGACTCGCCATGGCAGCAAAAAAGGACAAAATAACCCTACCGGAACCCTATAGAGACTTCGCCAACGTCTTTGGAGAACCGAAACCTGGGGAACTACCCCCCATCGACCCTTCAATCACGCCATCGACCTCGGCAAAGACTTCGTCCCAAAGGTTGCCAAGATATATCCCCTGAATCCCCGCAAACGCGACGTGTGCAAGGAGTTCATCGAAGAACATCTCAAAAGCGGAAAAATCGTCCCATCAAAATCCCCACAAGCATCCCCTTTCTTCTTCATCCCAAAGAAGGATGGCAGACTCTGTCCTTGTCAGGACTACTGATACCTGAATTCACATACTGTCAAAAACGCCTACTCTCTCCCGCTCATCTCCGAGCTTGTGGACAAACTAAAGGGATCAAAATTGTTCACCAAATTCGATGTCTGCTGGGGATATAACAACATATGGATCAAACCCTCGGACCAGTGGAAGGCAGCCTTCATCACTCCCGATGGTCTCTACGAACCCACCATTATGTTCTTCGGGGTGTGCAATTCGCCATCTACCTTCCAGGCCTTCATGAACCATGTCTTCAAGAATTATATCTCAGAAGGATGGCTCATTATCTACATGGACAACCTCTTTGTCCACTTGGTAGACGATCCTACCCTCCACCGCGAATGTGTTTGGAAAGTCCTCCAACACCTCGAGGAACACGGGCTTTTCCTCAAACTCTCTGAATGTCAATTTGAACAACACAAGGTAGAATTTCTCAGAATGGTCGTCTCTGCTGACACCCTGTCCATGGATCCCACCAAACTCAATGCCATTAAAGTGTGGTCCCCGCCCACTTGCATCAAGCAAGTTCACTCCTTTATTGGGTTCTGCAACTTCTATTGTCGTTTTATTCTGAACTTCTCTCACATCACCTGCCCCCTTCACGCGCTCACACACAAAGGCAAAGTCTGGGCCTGGACCCCTGATTGCGAAAATGCCTTTCACACTCTCCAACAGGCCTTCCTCTCTGAACCAGTTCTTGCCATGCCTGACATATCGAAACCCTTCTCTATCATGACCGACGCCTCCCTCACCACAGCGGGCAGCATCCTCATGCAAGAAGATACTAATGGTGATCTCCATCCCTGCGCCTATTTCTCAGAAACCTTCAGCCCTGCTGAATGGAATTACGACATCTATTGTTACGATTGCTGCCCCGTACCAGCATCTACAACGGACTTACGACTCTTTTCCTTTCCTCTCTTATCTTATCCTTCTTCTTATCTAACCTCCTTATCTTACCATCCAGGATCAACAGCCTCAGCCTTGCCCTCTGATCTCTGCACCATCGTCACTCATTCCACCTTCACCATTCACCCATGCTTGACGCATCCCTTGACACAGCCCGGTGCTGTGCATGCTTCACTTCCATTCTCCCACCGCCGCACGGCTGTGGTATGCTTCTCTTCCTCCATTCCCGATCACACATGTTTTCCCCTTGATACACGTTTCAGCCACACCCCTGCGCCCAGGGCACAGGGTATGGACTCTTATAGACGAAACGTATTATGTAAACCTATCTACCCTATGAATATATAAACCCAGCGGACGACGACTGGCATCCCCAGTCTAGTTCACTTGGGTATCCTCCTCTCTAAGGCCCCCGCCTAGACGCCAACCCTCTCCTCTCCAAAGAGCTTTGGTTGACAAGTGGTAACTCGAGGACTTCAGGTCTTAGGGTTGTATCATCTATGACCAAGAACTACTCGCTGTAATCAAGGCACTGGAACAGTGGCGACACTACCTTCAAGGGACTCCCCATCGCACCACCGTTTTCACTGACCACAAAAACCTTACCTACTTCAAACAGCTGCATAAGCTGAACTGTCGCCAAGCCCGCTGGGCAATGTTCCTTGAAGACTTCAACCTCCTTTTTGTTCATGTACCCAGCTCTCAACTCGCCCCTGCCAATGCTCTCTCTCACAAGGACGACTGTTACAATCACACGAGAGGACGGCCCCATCCTTTCTTTTCCTCCTGTCCCCAACTCCCCAACCCTCGTTCCCGACACTTCGTTCCTTGACGATGAACCCATGGAGACCTCTAGCCCCTCCACTCCAGCTCCACCATGCCTGGCGTGTAGGTTACCCAAAATACCCAAGAAGGACGCCTAGAAACCCTCTGCCCTTCCATGCACAACATCGCAACCACAGCCACCCAAGCAAGGTTATGCAGAACTCTTCTCTTCTCTTCTCTTCTCTTCTTGAACTTCTACTGACTCCGTTTCCATTGCTTCCACACAGAGTTCCGGACTCGCTGTTCCATTTCCCATGATCCGCTTCCTTTGATCCTTTTGTCTCCTTTTGGCCACGGACACCCACACCCCATCTAGTAGAACCCTCAACCCTGAGGGTTCCCACCCCTTGCCTCACCAGTATATAAGTCAGGTATTCTCTCCCATGTTCCTTAGCTAGTTCTACGCATAACTCGTGTAGTAATCTAGTATCCTCTTCCATGCTTCCCCTACGTGTGAGACCGTTCGATCTAGCAAGACTCTATCGAACCCTTGACCCTAGCCTTTATCCAAGGTTATTAGGGAGAACCCCTCTCTGCCCAGTCTGCAGAACGTACTAGGCTTCGTCTATAAGACTTCGCTCTACTTCGAGTGAGCGCTGACTAGGTTATTACGCAACCAGCGTAACAAAAGAACTAGCTCTCTTTCCTCCCTCTTCGCTAATAAGAGTAGGAGACTACCATTGGACTTCCAAGCATACTACGACACCTCTGGAACTTTAGGAAACGGTCTACGCATACTAGGACGCCTCTAGACCCTGGAACTGTTCATGCATACTGGACGCCTCTGAACCCTGAACCCTGATACCGTTCACGCATACTACGACGCCTCTAAACCAGTCATGTCTCACAGGAGCTCACCCAGATGACAGGAAGAAAGACTTCACTCTCCCTCTTCCCTTGGACAACGATCCCCTCTATTCCGACCACCCCGCAACCCTTCCCCCGAAAATGTTCCCCCATATCGTCGATGACCACGCATTGACGTCCCTGACATGGAAGATGTACGGAGCATGGCTAGCTCTGCAGAACCCTCTGCCCTATACACTTCAGTAGAAACCCTTAACCCTGAACCGTGCGACTACTCCCGGTACGGAATATCTGTCGCATCAGTCACTGGCGCCGCAGGCGCAGGAACCATTACCCAAATGGACGTATCCACTCCAGAAGAGCTGATCCGAGACCAACCTATTCCGATAGACCCGGTCCAAGAATACTTTAGAACATACACCCCACTTAGCCCAGAAACCCCACACTTTCCCTCACCTCCACCTCCAGCCGAGGAACGAGGACGTCCTACCAGATGGACTTCTAGGAAAGAAATGACTGCTGGAATCCCCGACGACTTCTCTGACCAACCAGACGAAGCTCGATGGTGGAGTAACACCATGCGAGCATACTACGAGATCAACGACAAGATCTTCTCCCCACAGCAACAGGTACTAATCTTCCTCAACAAGCTTAAGGATGCTCGGGGAAGACTCTTCGCGGAACCTCTGGTAGAAAAGGCTTTGGATAACGATGAGATGAAACGACCATCCATTTCCTCCGTCATCAAAGACTTCCTTACCACGTTCTCACCTCATGACACCACCGCCCATGCCCGAATGAAACTTGGAAGACTACAACAGAATCTACGTGACAAGGAGAACGGTTTCTCCGACTACATCACCAAATTCCAACTCCTCGCCTCTAAGACAGGCATAATGGACCAAGTCACCTTGATCGATCTACTCAACGACAGAATGGATCCCGAACTGGTCAAGATGATCATTGCCACAGAACATCCCCCGACCACCCTTTACAACTGGATTGACAAAGCGAGTCAATTCCACGCACAGCAGTCCCGATTGGACTTGTACCAAAAAGGAAGGACAGTACAACCCTTCCTCTCTGAACCCCAGGAACAACCCGAAAGGGATCTGGACATGATGGATATTGACACTGTCAAAATCTCTCAAAGAAAGACCAAGGAACTTGAGAAAATCCACATAGCAAAGGTAGCCACCTTCACCCCGACCATCCTCTCCAACACAAAGAATGCGTCCATAAGAATCCCGGTCGAGATTACCACCCCAGATAACCAAACAATCTCGATCCAAGCGCTAATCGACAGTGGAGCCTCTGGAAATCTCATCGACGTCTCCCTGGTCGCTAAATACCACTGGAGGAAGCAGCGAATGGCAAAACCCCTAGTTGCCCAAAATGTGGATGGCACTATCAACAAAGGAGGCATGGCAAGGTTCACGACCCACCTCCAAATCCATATCAAGGGAGTAAAAGAGGAACGAGACTTCACAATCCTCAACTGCGGAAAAGAAGACATGATCCTCGGACTCCCCTGGCTTCGCACCAGAAATCCGGTTATCGACTGGACCTCGGGGAAGATTGATCTAACCCCAAAAACCTACAGATAGGACGATGAAGCAGCCAGAGAACAACGATATCTCATCTGCTACCTTGGAAAAGCCCCGGATTCCCTTATCACTGATGAACTTCAAGAAAAGGAATCTCTCTCCCCTCAGGAACGCGCGATCAGGATACGCAAAACCACATTATCCACGGAACTGGCCATGGCAGCCAGGAAAGACGAAATAAGGCTCCCACCGCAATACGCAGATTTCACTGGAGTTTTCGACGAACCCAAGGACGGGGAACTCCCTCCCCACCGACCCTTCGACCATGCAATCGACTTGGATAAAGATTTCATCCCAAAGATCTCTAAGATCTACCCTCTGAACCCCTTGGAGAAAAAGGCGTGCAAGGACTTTGTCGAAGAACACCTCAAATCAGGTAAAATTGTACCATCCAAATCCCCTCAAGCATCCCCTTTCTTCTTTGTTCCGAAGAAAGATGGAGGGCTTCACCCCTGCCAGGATTACCGATACCTGAACTCCCACACAGTGAAAAACGCTTATCCCCTTCCCCTCATCTCCAACCTTGTCGATAAACTCCAAGGATCCACTCTCTTCACAAAGTTCGATGTCCGATGGGGATACAACAACGTTCGGATCAAAAAAGAAGACCAATGGAAAGCTGCCTTCATTACACCGGAAGGACTTTTTGAACCAACAGTCATGTTCTTCGGCATGTGCAACTCCCCTCCCACATTCCAGGCCTTCATGAACCACATCTTCGGTGATTATCTGGCTGAAGGATGGCTCATCATTTACATGGATGACCTGATGGTCCATACCGACGAAAACCTCGAATGACACAGGGAACTCGTTCGAAAGGTCCTCAAACATTTCCAAGAACATGGCCTGTTCCTCAAACTCTCGAAATGCCAATTCGAGCAACAAAAGGTGGAATTTCTTGGCATGGTTGTCTCCGCCAATGAAATCTCTATGGACCCCGTAAAACTTTCGGCCATCAGGGACTGGACAACCCCTTCCTCTGTCAAGGCAGTACGATCCTTCCTGGGATTCTGCAATTTCTATTGCCGCTTCATTCTGGATTTCTCGACGATAGCAAACCTGCTTAATAACCTCACCCACAAAGGAAAACTGTGGGAATGGACAACTGAGTGCGAGACGGCTTTCCGCACTCTCCAAAAGGCTTTTCCTTCCAGACCGGTATTAAAGATGCCAGATGTCACGCAACCGTTCTCCATCATGACGGATGTGTCTCTCACCGTGGCCGGCGGCATTCTTCTCCAAGCTGACACTAATGGAGACCTTCACCCTTGTGCTTACTTCTCCGCGACCTTCGCTCTAGCTGAGTGAAATTACGACATTTATGACTGGGAACTTCTGGCAGTCATCAAAGCTCTTGAAACCTGGGCACATTATCTTAAAGGAACTGGACACGTGGTTACTGTCTTCACCAACCACAAGAACCTTACCTACTTCCACGCCCCTCACAAGCTCTCCCGCCGCCAAGCACGCTGAATGATGTTTCTCCAAGACTTTGATCTTCTTTTCGTTTGATCTTCTTTTCGTCCACGTTCCAGGATCGAAGATGGCCCCCGCTGATGCCCTCTCCCGGAAGGATGAGGTGGACACCACGGATGACAATGCTGACGTCACTCTCCTCCCTAATCAAATGTTTGTCCAATCTCTCGACACTTGCATCGTCGAGCGCATCAAGGAGAATACAAAAACAGACCCCACTGCCCAAGACCTCATCGGCACCCTTGCCTCAGGCTTCCTTCCACTCCCCCGAATGCGCAAAGCAGACTGGTACTTTGACGAAACCAACCTCTATTACAAAGGTCGCCTCTATATTCCCCCGGAACCACGACATGACCTGGTCAAATCAGTCCATGAGTTGGCTGCAGGCGGACACGGCGGTATCTTCCGCACTCTTCAGCTTCTCCAATGGGACTATTGGTGGCCCGGTATGGGCATGTTTATTCGACGCTTCATTAGTGGCTGTGCTGTCTGCCAACAAAACAAGGTCAACACACACCCTACACTCCCACCCCTCTCTCCCCTCGCCACCACCACTACCCGCCCCTTCCAGCAACTTTCTGTTGACCTCATCACCAGCCTTCCACCTTCCGCCGGCTTTGATTCCATCATGGTCATGGTAGACCATGGGCTTTCGAAGGGGGTAATTTTCACCCCTTGTCACAAAACTCTCAATGCAGCCGGCCTCGCTACCCTCTTTTTTGATAAAATCTTCCCTCAATTTGGCCTCCATGACCGCCTTATCTCCAACCACGGTCCTCAGTTCGCCTCTGCATTCACTAGAGAACTCGCCCAACTCCTCCAATACGACGTAGCACTCTCCTTAGCTTACCACCCGCAAACTGACAGAGAGACGGAGCGGGCAAACCAGGAACTAGAAACCTATCTTCGGATCTTTTGCGAAGGACATCCAGAACAATGGGCATCCCCTCTTCCGATGGCGGAATTCCATCATAACTCTTCCGTTCATTCTTCCACTCAGAAAACGCCATTTTCCTTGATCCTCGGGTATGAACCCCAAGCATACCCACCCCTTGGCAAAACCTTCCTCCCAGCCCTGGAAACTCGGCTGGAACTTCTCTCCGCAGCACGAACGGAAGCGATTGTGGCCCATGAACGGTCGCAACAAATCATGAAGGAACGTATCTTCCCTCGACTTCCCAAATGGAAAGCAGGCGATAAGGTCTGGCTAGACAACCGGAACCTGTGGATCAACTATGCCTCATGAAAACTGGCACCCAGACGGGAAGGACCATTTGAAATTGCCCAAGTCCTTTCCCCCATAGCATTCCGCCTCCGCCTCCCTGCTGGATGGAAGATTCATGATGTCTTCCACGCCTTCCTTCTCTCCCCATTCCGAGAAACGAACGAGCATGGCCCCAACTTCCACAACCCTCCACCTGACCTTATCGACAGAGATGAAGAATATGAAATAGAAGCCATCTTGGCACACCGCAGACCTCGAAATCGAAGACAATACCTCGTCTCATGGAAGGGGTACTCCACAGCAGAAAACACATGGGAACCTACAGGCAATCTTCGCCATGCCACAGCGGAACTCCATGACTACCAGAAATGGCACCCTCGAGATTTCCCGAATGCTTAAAGGATTGAATGCACTGAGGTTGTTTTCTAGCAACAACAACCCAAACCATCATGTCCTCCTACGCTTTCTCTCGCCACGTCCCTCAACACCCGTTTTCCTGCCGTATCTGCCATGGCACCGACCACACTATGACCTGGTGCCCCTGCTACTTCTGCCCCTGCTGTTGTCGCAATGCCCTGGGCCACTCCTTCCCTCGCTGTCTGTTGCAAAATCAGAAAAATCCCATGGCTTACCCCTTCATGTTCATTCCTCCCATTCCAAAACCCACCCAGGATAGGTCTGAGTTTGCTTTGGTAGAGCAAATCTACGAGGAGGGTAATGTTATAATCACATGAGAGGACGGCCCCATCCTTTCTTTTCCTCCCATCCCTGACTCCCCAACCCTCGTTCCCGACACTTCGTTCCTTGACGATGAACCCATGGAGACCTCTAGCCCCTCCACTCCAGCTCCACCACACCTGGCGTGTAGGTTACCCAAAATACCCAAGAAGGACGCCTAGAAACCCTCTGCCCTTCCATGCACAACATCGCAACCACAGCCACCCAAGCAAGGTTATGCAGAACTCTTCTCTTCTCTTCTCTTC
>JBBPLT010000250.1:0-37720 GCA_038089955.1 Strobilomyces dryophilus | reverse complement strand
ACTTCTAGGAGAACTTGAAACCCTCGTTCTGGACGTCGAAGCCAACTGGCTGGAAGGGGTGACGATGGATACCATCTCTTTTTTGCTCCGCCGTCTGCTTGCGTCTAGCCCTAATCAGACCATCACCCTCAGGACAATTGCACTCCTTCGCACGGTGCGTGGCAAAATCTTTTCGTGGGTTAGAGAGCTATCGGGAAGGCTTGCGGACACGCCGGACGATGAAGAGTTTTCGAGGTTCTTGCGGGACACTGCTGCAATCTGTCGAAGCACCTACGATGTCGACACTTCAATGATCCCAGAACTCCTTCATACTGCTGAAGACGTCATGGTCCTGCTTTCTTGCGCCATATTAGTCCATGACCACACGCCAAACAAGCTCTCATCCCTCCCCGCGTATTCACAGTTACTCCTCGACCGGGATCGCCGTCTCTCTCTTGCGCTCGAGAACGTCGTGATCAACGTTATTCCGGCCGACGCCCGCGAAGAAGGAATCTGCCTTGCTGTTGGCTGGGTTTGGCCTGACTACCGTCCTGGTTCAGAGTGGATTCCATTGAAGTATCCAAATTCACGCTGGCTCTCGTGCACGACAGCGCCGACTGAAAAACAAATTTCCCAAGTCGTACATTTCAACTTGCTTGATGGATCCCTTTTGATCAACGGAAAACCGCTTGGGCGACTGCCAAACGAGATTTTGAAGCATCCGCTATACAATTTAATTTTCGGCAAGGTATGTCTCGGCATGCCTAGTGTTACACGGATTACTGACGACTTCGCAGAACGTGCTGGATGTCATACCAGGTGATATTCCTGGAATGGACTACTCGACAAGGGGTAAGATTTACGGACACCAGGTAACGACAATTTTTTGCTTGGAGGATGCTTCATGAAGACTCACATGATATGTGTAGGTGTACTTTTCTCTCAGGAACAATGGGTCTGATCTCGTGATACGGGCAAAGCGAGGTGATTCCGACATAATGGAGCTTGTTCCTCAAGAGGTGCTCGAGGAAGATCTGCCGGCAGCACTGGTTGAGGGTCATGCTCATTGGCTAACATTTTCGACATCCGTGATGGAGATCCGCCCACTGGATAGCCTCTGGGAGGCATCGCCAGAAAATTGGACCATCGACTGTACTCCAGAAATGTATCGGATGTGGAAAGGGAATGATGTCCTTGTTGACATCCGCAGCCGATCCTGGGACATGGTTTCAAGGCTCCTTGAGCCCTTTGATGCCCCACAGAATCTTCTCGTCTACGTGTCTCCAGTTGAGCCCAACCAGACCACTTCACCGCCGCAACTCATCGTTGCCTTACCCCGCTATGGATTATCATTTTATGTTGACGAGGATGGCGATCTTCAATCTCACAACATGCGGGGCATGGTTTATGACGAGGACCAATCTGCTGGGACCCTCATTGGTTTGGTTAATCGCCTCGTGCTTCGGCCCAAAATCGAATATGTCAATTCTATCACGCTCGCCTTCCGATGTGTCTTGATACCTGAGGGCGAGGTCACGTTCTACAAGGACGGCCATCATGTCCGTGTCAAGGTTCAAACAGGTCACTCCGCCCTCAAGAGGCTCACGTACCAGACCTACACAATCGACGCCGAGCTTGGCTGCTTGACAGGAAACGTCAGTTTGGCGAACAAGCTCTACTGCGCCTACCTCCACGCTCTGACGAACGGATGTGGCACCGATCCACTTACAGGCAGGTCTGGGATAGAGGAAGCATTAGCTCTGCTCCGGTCAGCCGCTTGCTGGTCCGTAGTAAAGTTCGGTTGTCATGAGACAGAGCTCCTCGCCTCGATCGCATCCCTGTGTCCCGTGCGCACATGGTATCCAGTCCACCTCAGGTGTATGCAACAAGTGAAGTGGCTCGATCTCCCCACCAGCACCCAACACCCCGAGCTGTACGTCGTCGTCAAAGGAATAAAGGAGCATTTCAAACGGGTCCAGTTATTCCATGAGAATCAATCGAGTTCTCTGTTTAAAAAATTTCCATCACAAGACGGTCACCTGCTTCGGCGCAGCGCGCGACGAGCCGCTTACTTATTTACGCCTGAGTTTTCCGGGAAACCTTCCGGGACGAATTCCGATGTAGTGTACTCCGCCAGAGACCTTGTTGGAGATGACTCTGGGGAGCTACGCGCTTGCACCGCCGCAACCACAGTGTATCACCGCACTGTCAATGCTGACGCCAAGATCAACATTCTGAGCAGAGTGGAATCATGGGCTGGAAGCGTGTCTGGAGACGCCGACCTATCTCTGAAGTACAACAGGTCGTGGTTGACTCCGGATCTCCCGTCGATTTGGCTGAAGGCCTACAAGCTCCTGCAAGGAAACGACGACTCTGAAGGGAAATGGTTTCAATTGTTGTTCTCGCTGCCTGCTATGGCGTACGCCTCGTCAAATCTTTCTGACCTGGTTCCTGTAATGGTAGCCTTTGCTTTGGATCCGGACTTCGCGAGGGAGCAACCGCCACCCTATCCTTCTTACGATCTCGACGAAGGCTATTGTCTCTGCGAGTCCACCCTACGCGAATACGCTTTTGACTGTGCCCACTCGTTTGAATGCAGCCCAGAAAGCGACGTGCCTGCACAATGGGGCGAAGACGAGAAGGACCTACGAAAGCGTCGATACGAAATGTACAACAACAGATGCAAAACGGACACAAATAACGCGGTATCTCGGTTGTTGAGTACCTGGCCATGTGAAACTCCACCAAGGTCCTCACTCGACCCCGCGTTATACGACATCTCAGAGTTCACGTCCAAGGCCAACAAACACTTCTCCACTCGCTATCGCAACCTCAAACTCAGAGAGCATTTTACCCGTGTCCAGGACATCCTGGACGATGTATACTCAGAGGCTTCTCCAGTGTCAACTCGCCGTTACTCGTTCCAGTCGTCACAGAGCGCGCTGACATGCGTGGCCTGGTCTGTCACTCTGAACGAGCTCTTGACTTCGAGAGGCGCCCCACAGTTACAAGCATGTGGTCGATTGACTGCGGACACTTCTACCCAAAGGAATGCTTCGCTCCCCACCTTTGCGGCATTGCACCAGCTACTAACTACAGTCGAGGGTGCCGCAGCCGGCCCATTCCAACGTCGATATGTCTCAGCTCTGCGTTCTAGTGCAGAACACCTCGCAGGCGACGTTTCCCTTGTAGAACGCGAAGAGACGGAGCTACCTACTGCGCAGACACTCGTGGCGCACTATGTTCGGTGCAGATATAGCTACATGGAAGCCCGGAATCGTGTCAAACAGCGTCTTGGTCCGAAATCCCAGAGCGAACAAGCGCTGGAAAAATCGGGACAATGGCCCCGTATCACCCCACATGCGCTCTTTCGGCTCCTAGCGTCAAATTCGCCGATTACGCTCTCTAGCGATTGGAAGGATACTCTCACGCGGCTGGCTTTGCTCGCGCTCGGGTTCCAGCGTGCTGGAAGATTGCTTCGACTACATTTCGCCTGTCTGCGTGAAGAGCTCCGCAGAGAACTGCAAAACGAGGGATGCGATGGTTGGGATGCTGAGGCGTACCCAGATTGGCTTCTGATCCAGGTGTGTGTCATGCATTTCATGTGTGTACTTGTCCGCTGAAGTGACGTTTCAGCTACAAAGTAACTTCCTAGTTCGCCCCGTCCAAGCTGACGTGGCTGCCGAAATGATATCACCTCGCTCGGGCGAAAACACCACTATGCAGCTCAACATGGGCGAGGGGAAGTCGTCCGTGATTATCCCCATCGCTGTCTCCGTTCTCGCTAATGGCACACAACTCGTCCGTGTCATTGTGCCGAAGGCTTTGACTACCCAAATGTTCCATCTTCTCGTTGATCGCCTCGGCGGACTCGTCAACAGGCGGATATATGTCCTCCCCTTCTCTCGATCCCTTACGCTCGATGATTGGAATGTGGCCGCGCTGCGTGAGCTTATGTCGGAATGCATGAAGGAGCGAGGGATTCTGGTCCTCCAGCCGGAACATATCTTGTCGCTCAAGCTAGTCAGTGTGGAGAAGCAGCTGCTCCCCATGGACGAGGATGAAGGAGCCCTGGCAGACCAGTTGCTCGATCTTCAAAGGTGGCTCCATTCTCATTCACGAGATATATTGGACGAGAGCGACGAAATTCTTCACGTTCGTTACCAACTGGTCTACACGATCGGCCTTCAGCTTCCGATGGAGGGCTTTCCAGAACGATGGACCACAACCGAACAGGTTCTTGCCCTTGTTGGAAAACATGCCCTTTCCCTTCGAGACCTTGATCCTTTTGCAGCTGAGTACGAACGCGGTCGATCCGGGTCCTTCCCCCACATCCGTATTTTGCAGGAGAAAGCTGGTGAAAGATTAATCTCCTGGATAGTGCATGACATCATGGATGGCTTGCTGCCGAACTTCAACTTTGGACAGCTCCGCTCCGACTACAGGGATGCGATCCGAAATTTCATCTCTTGTAAGAATGTCGATCCCTCGACGGTCAGGCTAGTCAAGGACTACGCTCAGCAAACGCCGTTGTGGAACGGTCTACTATTGTTGCGGGGCCTACTGGCTTCCGGAATCGTCTTGTATGCTCTCAAGGAACGACGGTGGCGGGTAGACTATGGCTTCGCCCTGAGTCAACGGACGATGCTTGCAGTGCCGTACAGAGCAAAAGACGTCCCGGCGCAACGGGCCGAGTTCGGACATCCCGACATCGCCATCGTTCTCACGTATCTGTCCTACTACTATGGTGGTCTTGACGAAATACAACTCAGGCTTTCTTTCGACATTCTGCTCAAACAGGACGACCCGTCCCTGGATTACGGGCTATGGGTCCGGGAGTGCGCTGCCGTACCCGATAGTCTACAGACCACTAGCGGCATCAACCTCAAGTCGTCCGAGCAATGGGACCAGCTTCGACATCTGTTCAGACGAAATAGGGCGACAGTCAACTTTTACCTTTCGAA
Organism: Strobilomyces dryophilus; assembly: GCA_038089955.1. Taxonomy (NCBI): domain Eukaryota; kingdom Fungi; phylum Basidiomycota; class Agaricomycetes; order Boletales; family Boletaceae; genus Strobilomyces; species Strobilomyces dryophilus. The sequence goes on along the minus strand of JBBPLT010000250.1, from coordinate 32,777 downwards.
CGTGGTATTTCCGAAAGAAGCCAAGGAGTTCCCTCAGAAATTATCGTGTTCAGGGTGGGATTTGGCGGAAAGGAAAGAGCGCGTTCTGACCGGTGTGTTGAGGCACAAGTCGCACTATGATTTCAATGCTGACTAACCGACGATATCAGGATTCTCCGGGACGAATGATGGCCAATATCTGTTGCCCCTCCACATCACTCAATGCGATCCTGACCATCAGCTAGGGACGAATGCGAAGGTTCTGTCGTATCTTCTGCAGCCAGAGAACCAGCACTATATGTGCATGTCCATAAATGGAGAGAGGCGGAAAACGCAGGAATTCCTCGAAATTCTGGTGGCCCAAGAGCCTGAGATCCGCGTTCTACTGGACGTTGGCGCTCAGATGCTTGACCTTGAAAACTGCGAGCTGGCCAAAACGTGGCTATCCATCTGCAAGAACGCATCTGCGGCCATCTATTTCAACGATGGAGATGAGTTGACAGTGCTCACCCGAGACGGGAGGACGCAGCTTTTGATATCATCACCATTCGGGCAGCAATTGGGCCAATGTATTGTATACCTCGATGATGCGCATACACGTGGCACCGACATCAAGTTTCCAAGCGGATTCCGCGCTGCCGTCACGCTAGGCCCAAAAGTCACCAAAGATCGTCTGGCTCAAGGTACTTATATTTTGCATTGTTACATTCCACAATCTAATTACTTATCGTACGTAGGTTGCATGCGGATGCGGAAACTCGGCCACGCACATTCCCTAATGTTTTTCGCACCTCTCGAGATTGATCGACGCATCCGCTCTGCGGCTGGGAAAGGCCCTCTGGACGTCGTTGACACCATGGACATTTTGCGGTGGACTATACGCGAGACATGTGATAACATTGAACATCAAGTGCCTCATTGGGCACAGCAAGGGGTGGACCATACATCCAGATATGCTACTTGGACCAGTTTCTGCAGCGACGAGCTGTCCTCAAGCGAGTTGTCGGATATGTGGCTCCAGCCAGAAGCCAAGGAATTGGAAGACCTCTACGGGCCCCGCGATATTTACGATTCAGCCCTGTTAGCCAACCCAGACATTCACCGGCGCTGTGCTGAACTGGGGATCTCGTCTTTCCACGATGTCACCATGGACGAAGAACAAGAGCGAGAAGTCACTCATGAAGCTGAACGAGAACGACAAGTCGAACCACCCTCTCCGGCACCTCCCGCGGCCCACTCTATCCACCGGGATGTTACTGTCTTTGTCAGGACAGGTATCGTTCATACAGGTAGTGACGCTTTCCATAGAGCTTTCGAGACGCTAAACGAGACGCGTACCGCTGCAAACGAGGTCCACGTCTGGAGTCCGTATTTACTGGTGACGACGGATTTTCTGAGGACAGTCAAAACCTTGAGCAAGCTGGACGACTATTTACGTCCTGTGATGTGGGTCGTCTCCGGGAAAAGGGCCCACCACGAAGTGCTCGTCATTTTGAGCCCCTACGAAGTCAACCAGTTGCTACCGGATATTAGGAAGAGTAACAAGGTTCACCTGCATGTGTATACTCCCCGCATCACCGAGTCCATGAAGCCGTGCGACGACCTTGATTTGTACAACATCCCCGTGACCCCCGCTGGCTGGACGCCCTCCTCGTCTCTCATGGACCAATTGAACGTGTTTGCCGGGCAACTCTACCTTAAGGATTATGACACGTATATCCGGTTGTGTCGCTTCCTCTGCGTGTACGCAAGGGACCTGGAAGACGAAGAAGGCGTCGAGGCTGGATGCGACGGGTTCATCCCGCCGAACCATCGACCGCAGCGCTTGCGGAGCATTTACAGCTTTCAAACCACGCCACTGCATTCGCTGAAGCATTTGGTAGCCCTTCGCAGGAAGGGCATGCGGTTCGCACCGACCCACTTGGGGAAGCTTCTCGATGGTCGGCTGCTGTCTGAAACGGATTTTGATTCGGACCGCGACAAGGTGCATTTACTCTTTACCGTCACTTCTGGCTTACAACTGACGATGACTGACAGTCACTGCAGGAAATATTGGCTCGTCGTTGCGTTTCATACATGGGAGGTGCTCTTAATCAATAGATTCTGCATGTTGTTAGAATATATATACGTTCGTGCTGCGTGCTGGATGTGGCAACTTGGGGCTTGAGCGCTGAGCGCTGAGCCACGGGTTCAGTGATACGTACTAGAGCAGTTGACCTTCGCGCGACTTTGCAATGCTGGGTCAATCAACTTGACCATCACGCGGTCCAATCCGCTCCTTCCTGCACTCGACTATCATTCAGTACTCAATGCCCAGCATGGACGTGCCAACTTGAAAGCCGTGGAGTATGTCCAACGAGGCTCAATGCATCTACGAGTATACCGGTTGCACTTGCCTAATTCCCCGAAATCACGCAAGAGTTAAAAATGTATCAAAGCTTGCTGAAGATGTTGGATCACCACGAAGGGGCGTAATCCGACAGTGCATACCACATCTATACATAGGTATGGCTCTCGTGGTCTGCTCATGCGGTCTCCGCAGATGACGCAGTGACGCTGAGGCCTAGGGGTCGACAGGTGTCATGGGCCGCTTGTCTCCGAAGTTCTAGAGAGCAGTTCCACTCCGTGTCAGCTCCGCGGATGTGTCTCATCGTTACTCGGCAACTCGGAGTCCAACATCGCACCAAACTACCATCTTTGACTTGCCAGAAGTGACTTTTCAATGTCGTAGTCCAACTTGGTGGGTTTCCAAAGTCAAGTTCGAATTCAATTTAAGGTCACGGAGACAAATGACCCTTTTCTTCAGCCAGATAGCTATTGCAGGCTCCTCGCATGCAGATTTTGCAAGGCATAATACAACGAGTCTCGACTTGACAGTGAGCTACCATGCACGAGGTATGCAGGAAATTGGCCTGAACAGTGGGCTCGTCTGTATAGATGGCGGCTGCAGCGACTTCGACAGACACCGCTCACAAGCCTAGTCTTAACATCGCATCCTGTTGGGATGGCCTGAAAATATTGACACCACGCGATATTTATGTTCAAGCTAAATGTGGTGGGGGTAATACTCAACTTAAAATAAAGCACGAAGTTCATCTATCGCACAGCGTTCAGGTTGACCTGAAGATTGATCCATCCGTGGTGTGATAACAGTGTAGGTCCATCCTGTGTTATTTCTGACTCAGCCTTCTAATACGCACGGACCATTCCCAAACCCAGCCACGCATTGGTCAAAAAAGAGCAAAGCTCAAGGATGCTGTTGGTGACCTTTCCCCTTTGTCCTCAACGCTATCCTTGGTTATCCTTCCTCATCGTTCAAATGCCTCCCTCTCTCATTGACCCCGGAAATATTTGTACATTGCAATATATCATCACCCATGTCTTTTGTCCCCTACGACTCCCCGGTGGGGATGACCACTGTGTCCCCCATGACTATTCCCTAGCTGGGGCAGTTTCTTCCACTCTGCACCTGTACCTCGACCACGTCGACCAAGCCAACACACCTCAGTGGCATAGCATTTCTCGAATGTTGGACAATTTGCAAACTGTCATCGAATTCGACCGTCTTGATCGGGCTCAAACTGTTTCTCAGCTCAGCACCATGAACACAGGAGGTAGGCAACATTTTCCGGCTTTGAGGTATCCTAAGGCTTACGGGTTGTAGATGTCCTCGCATTTTTCGTTCGGGCTCAAAATGCGGCAATATTATTTAGAAAGCGCGAAGATGTCACTGTTTTTGAGTCATTCGAGGCATCTCCCAAGGCCAAAGATGTCATGGCTGCCGAAGGAAAACTCATACGTTCATATCCTGGTCCAGCGATCGAGATTCCGAATGCCACCTTTGAGAACGACAATTTTCTTTCGGAACTTTCGAATTTCCTTGTTCGCATGAATGACGACATCCTGGATGCTGCCCCGGTGAGCAAAAAAGCGCAGTCTGCCATGCTCGAATTTCGGGATACACCCCACCCACGCTATGTCACGGAACTCCTGACCGGCATCTTCCGAAGTGTTGGCCGCCCAGCCGATGTTGTTCGTATCACCAAACGTATTGGAGATGACGTCTCGTGGAACAGCTCAAAGTTACCGTGGCGGCGTTCACCCCTCTGGCTTCTTATCAGGGTTGGTATTCAGACCACCCTGAATCAGTCACCGCTTGGGCATGGTACATATAAGCGATTCATACTGTTCTTCATGTGTTGCCTTGCAGATGAAAAACTTTGTGTGGACCTCCCCAATGATGTACTGCAGTTCATGTTGGCCAAGATCAGCCGGCGGCTGAGGAAACTCGGGTCTTCTGCGCCTGATTGGCTCTCGCGCATCGTATTGGCCACTTGCACGTCCCTCCGATCAACTTTGGATAAGAGGTGGCGACAGGTACAAGTCGTTCAGCAGGCATATCCTGCACGGGCGCTCTCCCAACTCCATCTTTCGCAAGACATCGAACTATCCCTCTTAAGCAGTGGGCCTTATATTTGCAGCCGCCTTGCGAACAATGTCGCCAAACCTCCCAGTGCCCCCCTCATTCCTAAACATCATCTCCGGGGTTCCCTAGACGACTTTCTGTCTGCTGATGGCGCCTTTTTCGAGGAGGCATATCGTAGTGAACCCAATGTTACCCTCTACGATGTCGAGCGAACAGTGGAACGCGGGATTGACGAGTGGGTTGATCGGGTAGCGGATGGCAATGATGCTTGTGTCAGACTGGAGATGCTAGGTAACAAATACTCATCGAGTGCACTCAAGATATACGAGGGCAATCCAGAGCTTCTATCAGTCCTGCTGTTGACCACGATCGAACTCTGGGTTGCGCTGGATAAGATAGCTATCAGGGAGATACCCATGCTTGCAGACTACTCGCCCGAAGTCCCCACACGACTTTTGGAAGAGCTCTTGCTCTGCAAGGCCGCTAGCCTCTCTCGTCTTCGCCAAATTCACCAGTATCTGTCCCTTCGCCATTCTCAGTCTTGTCGCCACACGCAACTACAAAGTCAGGGGTCCGTTTTCTCCCCGACGATCTCTACGGGTACTTTTGCCGTCCGTTATTACAACCAATCCTCACATCTTCAGCATCTGAAGTGTCAAATCGAAAACGCTGCGCAGCTGGATGTCGATAAGAAGGTCACCCGACTTGAGAAGGCGAATGCTCGTCATGCCAAGCTTGCGCAAGAAGTTATAGGATTGCAACATGCTTCTGATCTTACCCGAGATGACAGGGGTAGCCGGGTGTTCCACCCCAAGAAATGCCGGAAATGCCGCCTGGAGCGAAAGCTCACGGGGATGGAGATTGCTGTCCACGAATGGCCACTGCCGGCCAAGGACCTGGAGGCTGAGGTGGTTGTGTTCGAGCTGGACTGTCCAGTGGCTTTCAACATGTGGCGCGCTGCTACACTGCATCTCTTGGTCGATATTTGCTCACAGCCTCCCGAGCCAAAAGATCCTTACATCAGGCTCGACAAGTATGAAGCACTGCGACCTTTCCTCGTTAAACACCCGCGTTCACGTATCTCACTTGCTTCCAATACCAAACCTTTCGTAATCACGCACTATCGCAAAGTACCCATCCCAGCCGTGCAAAAACAGGTTTGTGTTAACAACGGTCTCACGTTCTACGGTTTCGACAAGCATGCTCGTGTCCCTACCTCTGAGGCACTTGGCCAAATCGATATTAAATGGCATTGCACATACGAGCTGGAAAGCGGACCATATCAGAATTTGCAGAAGTATGTGGACACCACCTCCCACACGTCGAATGCAATTATGGCAAACCAAGCGGAATGTCATAAAGACCTTTCAATTCACGAGTATATGGCATTCGGGCACCTGCGCAGTGGCGGTCCACTCCAATGGTTCAATATCCTCCGGAATCTTCGGGATCGTGCATTGAGTTTCCGCCATCAAGAAGTCCGTTCGCTCATAGCCCAGGCGGCCTCTCAAGTTGGACCACTTGTTAATGGGGAATTGGTGTGGCATCAAGAGCTCCAGGAGCCAGCGTTTTGTCATGCTCTTATAGCAGAGCTTGAAGGCCTTTTGAGGGATGTGAAAGCCAACTGGCTGGAAGGGGTGACAGTGGACACTATATCGTTCTTACTCCGTCGAATCCTTACGTCAAATCCTGATCAAGCCATATCGCAGAAAATTGTTGAACTTCTTCGTGCCATGCGCCGAAGGGTGTTCTCTTGGGTACTAGAACTGTCAAGTAAACTTTGGGAAGCACCTGGAGATGAGGAACTTCGTGGACTATTGTTGGACACTGCTGCCATTTGCCGAAGCACGTTTGACATTGATCCTGCCATGATCCGGGAGGTTCTTCGTTCCGCAGAAGAAGTCGAAGTTCTACTGTTTTCGGCTATGCTGATCCATGACAACACTCCCGGCAAAGTTTCCTCGCTTCCTGCATATTCGCGGCTGCTTCTTGACCGAGATCGACATTTCTCTATCGCACTTGAGAGTATCCTACGCGAACTCATTCAAGCTCACGCTGAATGTGAAGGTATCGACCTTGCTGTCTGCAGGGTTTGGCCACTCTACTATCCCGGTTCGCAATGGAAATCATCATGTCACCCGAATTCGCCATGGTTCTCGTGTGAAACTGCGCCAACAGCAAACTGTTACTCACAAGCGGTGTCTTTCAACTTGCTTAATGGATCACTACTTGTGGATGGTAGGCCTCTTGGCAGGTTACCAAGAACGATTGTGCAGCATCCGCTATATAGCCTCATTTTTGGCAAGGTACGCGTCACGGTTGCCAACGAAACGCAAAAATAATCATTTCTACAGCAAATACTTGAGGTCACACCAGCAGATCTCCCGGGAATGGATTACTCGACGCGGGATATGATCTCTGGCCACCGGGTAAGCACGCAGGAGAGAGAAGATATGAATTCATGAACTCATATTATACCTCCAGGTGTACTTCGCCCTCAGGGAGGACGATCTGGTGATACAGGCTGAGAGAGAAGTTGCAAACTATTCCGCAACCATCGAGCTTATCCCTCAAGAAAGGCTCGTGGAAGACCTGCCACGAGTATTGATTGAGGGTTATGCTCATTGGTTGAACATTTCTTCGTCCGTTTTGGAGATACGCCCTCTCAACGAACTCTGGAAGAGTTCGGCAGAGCATTGGCAGATTGATTGCACAAGTGATCGATATCGCGCACGCAAAGGACGCGGATTCCTCATAGATATCAAAAGCCCAACCTGGGCCGCGATTTCCAGTCTCTTGACGCCACTCGACTCTCCACAAAATCTCATTATTACTGCCTCTCCAATCGACTCAGACCAGTCTCGCGCTCCCTTGGGACTTTTCGTTGATTTGCCACGCTACGGCCTGTCCTTCTACGTGGATGAGGATGGTGACCTTCGGTCTCGTAACATTCGCGGTATGGTTTATGACGAGAACCAGTCCACTGGAACCATGTTTGGTTTAGTTAATCAGCTGGTCCTTCGGCCGAAGTCTAGGGATGATCGCCCTGACGGACTCGTCCCCAGATGTGTCCTCATTCCCGAGGGTAACATCTCATTCCAGATTGATAACCATCATGTCTGCGTCGAAATCAATACTGGTGGCCTTACCCTTCAGCGAATCCCTTACCAGATCTACAGGGTTGACACCGACCTGGGCTGTCTCTCAGGGAATGTCAGTTTGACAAGCAAGCTGTATTGCGCTTACCTGCACGCTCTGACGAGCGGATGTGGCATAGATCCGCTTACTGGGCGGTCTGGTACGGAGGAAGCATTGTCCTTGCTTCGGTCTGGTGGTTGTTGGTCGATCATGAAGCTTGGTCCACGCGAAGCGGAGCTCCTGGGCTTGATCGCATCCATATGCCCCTCACGCACATGGTACCCCGAGTACCTCAAGTGTATGCAGAAGGTGGAGTGGCTTTCCCTCCCTACGAATACTCAGAACCACGAGTTATATTCTGTTGCCAAGGGGATCAAGGAGCAGTGTGAACAAGTCCTGCTGTTCCACGACAAGCATTCAGATGACTCTCTATTCCAAGCATTCCCTTTGCGAGACGAGCATTTGCTGAGGCGTAGCACGCTACGAGCTGCATATCTTTTCCCACGAGAGTTTTCTGGACAGCCCCTTGAAGCAATTGTCGACGTTAAATATCTGGGCAGAGACTTCCTAGTGTCTACTTCGGGAGAGCACCGTGCTTATGCTGCGGCGGCTACGGTCTACCATCGGTCCACTGATGGGGTAACCACACAGTGCGTCAAGAAGATGTCCGACGGGTGGAAGAATTTGAAGAAGACTGTATCAGGGAGGGCTCCTTTGTCATTACAATATGACCGTTCTTGGTTGGAGCCCGACTTTTCCTCAACGTGGCTTGAAGCATTTCGCCTGTTACGGAGTAATGATGACGGGAAATGGATTAAATTACTCTTTTCTCTTCCCGCTATGGCGTACGCATCGCCGAAATCCAGCGAGCTTGTCTCTGCGCTAGTGGCCGTTGCGACAGATCCACGGTTCTGCTCGGAAGATCCCCCATCGTATGATTCTTACATTCTCGCCGATGGATTTTCTCCCTCCCCATCCACCCTGCAAAAATACATCTCCAATTGCGCCAGGCCCTTCAGTGAAAGCCCAGAAAGTAATGAACCTGCAAAATCTGGGGAAAGTTTGAAGGCGTTGCGAAACCGTCAGCTCAAAATGTACAATGATAGACGAGACTCGGACGCCAACGCAACAGTCTACCAATTACTTAACGCTTGGCCTTGCGAGACTCCTCCGCATTGTTTACTTGATCCAGACCTATATGATGTCACGGATTTCACAGCCAAAGCTCAGAGCCACTTCTCCAGCTGTTATCGCAATCTCGAGCTTGACGAACATTTGACTCGGGTTCTGGCAATTCTGAACAGGATGCACCATCAGGTTGTCTCAACTCCACGAGTTGGGTACTCCTTCCAACACTCGCAAAGCATCCCTCCTCGGGTTTCCTGGTTGCCCGCGGTCGACCTGCTATTCACCAGACCTGCTCCAACATTACCATCAAATCCCAGATCCCCTTCATATACCCCCGCGTCGCTCGCGCTTTTGAATACCTCGTCCTCCGGCCACGCCCCGTTGCATCAACTAATCTCTACTGTTGATACGGACGCCGTAAATCATTTTCAGCGTCAATATGTCTCGGTTCTTCGCGAAAGTGCAGAAAGTTTCTTCGACAAAGAGACATCTTCCGTGACGAACAGTGGCGTGACAAGGCCTACTGCAAAGAGGCTCATGGAATACTATGGCAAGTGCAGAACCCTGTATATCAGAAGCTTGGCGTATGTCCAACTACATTTCGGTCCGAGAAACCAGAGCGAACAAGCTCTCGAGCAGTCCGGCCAGTGGCCGCGTTTCACCACAAGCGCTCTTCTTCGTCTCCTTGCATCTAACTCTTCGTTCGCACTTCCCAACGATTGGAAGAGATGTCTTACCAGATTGGCCTCGCTCCTCCTTGCGCTTCAACGAGCTCGGCGAATCCTTCAGCTGCACCTTGACAATAAGTGCGAAGAGCTTTATAAGGAATTAGGGAACGAAGGCTGTGATACATGGGATGAAGAACGTCCAGATTGGCTGCTCATTCAGGTGTGTTTCTAGCTCTATTAGGGTACATGCCTCCTGACGCGGTACGCCTCGGCAACGCCAGCTCCAGTGCAATTTCTTGATTCGTCCCGTTCAAGCGGACGTCGCCGACAAGATGATATCACCACGCTCGGGAAGGAATACTGCCATGCAGCTCAACATGGGTGAAGGAAAATCATCTGTGATTGTCCCTATTTCTGCTGCTGCCCTTGCAGATGGACATAAAATAGTCCGTGTCATTGTCCCGAAGGCATTGACCGCACAAATGTTTCAGCTTCTCGTGGATCGTCTCGGTGGACTCGCCAACAGGCAGATATACTTTATCCCATTCTCTCGTTCCATCAATATCAGTCCAAAGCACGTGTCCGTTCTCCTTGATATTATGCTGGAATGCATGCGCAACCGTGGGATTCTCGTCGTGCAACCCGAACACGTCTTATCCCTCAAGCTAGTCACCGTGGAGAAACAGTTGTCCGACGTGGCGAAGTGTCAGATCGATCAAGTGCCGGTCTTACTATTGGAGCTACAAAAATGGCTTCATTCTCGCTGTCGAGATATCTTGGATGAGAGCGACGAAATCCTTCATGTTCGCTACCAATTAGTATATACAATCGGTCTTCAGCGACACCTTGAAGGCTTCCCTGAACGATGGTCGACTACCCAACAAATTCTTAGCCTTGTCCACAAGTGCGCCTCCCCACTCCGCAAACAATTTCCTCTTGGACTGGAGTACGAGCCCGGTCCATCTGGATCATTCTCCCATTTCCGTATCCTGCGAGCAGAAACTGGCAAAGAGTTGGTATCGCGCGTAGTGCAAGCCGTGATGAAAGGTGAACTTCGGGCTTTCAACTTTCGGCAGGTGTCGCCAGGTCTGAGGAGCGCGATCCAAAGCTTTATATCACGCCAGAATGTGGCTCCCGCCACAATCCGATTGGTCAAGGAACACTTTCGCAACACTCCGCTGTGGGGTGGTCTATTGCTCCTGCGCGGCCTCTTGGCCACTGGCATTCTGCTGTTTGCTTTCATGGAACGCCGGTGGAGAGTAGACTATGGCCTTGCCCTGTCGCGTACAATGCTTGCAGTGCCGTACAGGGCGAAGGACGTTCCAGCACAGAGAGCCGAGTTCGGGCATCCAGACGTTTCGATCATCCTCACATGTCTATCCTACTACTACGGCGGCCTCGACGAACAACAGCTACGAGTTTGTTTCGAGATTCTGCTGAAACAAGACGATCCTTCTCTTGATTACAGCTTCTGGGTTCGAGAGTGTCCTTCCGTGCCGGACGAGCTGCTGAGTTTCAGCGGTATCAATATCAAGTCATCGGACCAATGGCAAAATCATCTCCTCCGACTATTCTCTAGGAATAAGTCGACCATAGATTTCTACCTTTCGCGGGTCGTATTCCCAAGAGGGGCCAAGGAGTTTCCTTCCAAGCTGTCCTGCTCTGGTTGGGATCTGGCAGAGGAGAAGGAATGCTTAGTGACCGGTGCGTGATGAACTTCTTGCCGCGCGACGGCGCCGACCTAACTACTTACATCAAATAAAGGGTTTTCTGGGACCAACGATGGTCGATACCTATTGCCCCTCCACATAACGCAACAAGATCCTGAGCATCAGCGCGGAACAAATGCGAAAGTTCTCGCTTATCTTCTTCAGCCAGAAAACAACTATTACATGTGTACGACCCACAGCAGTGGGGAACGGCGAGGCGAGAGACGAACGACGTCTGAGTTCCTTGGTATTCTAGTTGATCAGAAGCCCGAGATCCGCGTCCTTTTGGATGTTGGTGCTCAAATGCTGGATCTTGAAAATCACGAGCTGGCAAAAGCGTGGCTACAAGTCAGCGTAAACTCCTCCGCAGCGATCTATTTCAACGAAGACGATGAATTGACAGTGCTCACGCGAGATGGCGAGACACAGCTCCTGCTTTCGTCACCTTTCGCTCAGCAGCTGGACCAGTGCATCATATATCTTGACGATGCTCACACCCGTGGTACCGACATCAATTTCCCTACTGGGTTCCGCGCAGCAGTCATGCTAGGTCCCAAGGTCACGAAAGATCGTTTGACTCAAGGTTTGTACGATTTGCTTTATCCGGCTCTGACGAATGTCACATTTTCTGCCCACAGCGTGCATGCGCATGCGCATGCTGGGTCATGGCCACTCGGTCATGTTTTTCGCGCCTCTCGAGGTCGACCGACGTATTCACTATGTGGTGGGCAAGAACCCTTCAAGTAGCATTAGCTCTGCGGACATCCTGCGATGGGCGATACAGGAGACTTGCGATGATATTCAGCAGCGTGTGCCTCATTGGGCGCAACAAGGGATGGATCACGCGACACGACATGCTGCTTGGGCCAGCTTCTGTAGAAACGAGCTCTCCCCAAATCAACTATCAGACGAGTGGCTCCAGCCGGAAGCAAAGAGGTTGGAGGACCTCTATGGGCCCCGTGATCCATCAGACACTACCCTCCTGCTGGCACGTCACCCGGACATTCGCCAGCATTGCATCAGGCTCGGAGTTCCATGGGTCCATGCTATAAGCGTGGATGAAGAACAGGAACGCGAGATCGTTCATGAAGCAGAACGTGAACGACTGGTGGAACGTCCCTCGAAGATGGAACCGGCAGTCCATTCGATCCACCCAGATGTAATTGCCTTTGTTAAGACAGGCATTTTTCCTCGAGATACCAAAGCTCTCCGTCCAGCCTTCGAGACGCTCGACGCGACCTCCGCGGCTTTCAGGGAGGCCTATGTTTGGAGTTCATCTGTATTGACGACGATGGACTTTGAGAAGACTGTCCAATCGTCAAGCAAGAAAGACGATTACTTGCGACCTGTGATGTGGGTCGTCTCGAGGAAAAGAGGCAAGGATGAAGTCCTTGTCATCGTGAGCCCCCACGAAGCCGAACACTTATTACCGGATATCAGATCCGAGTTGAGCAACGAGGTCCACCTTCATCTGTACTCTCCCAGAGTAACCAAGTCCACGAAATCATGCGATGACCTTGCCTTGTACAGCATCCCCCCCATCTCCGCTGGCTGGACAGCATCTCCGCGTCTTGTGGATCAGTTGAGCATGTTTGCAGGGCAGCTATACTTGAAGGACCATGAGACGTACATCCGGGTGTGTCGTTTCCTTTGCGTGTATGCAAAAGATCTGGGATATAAAGAGGGTGGTCGGGTCGGGAGCGACGGGTTTATCGCGCCAAAAGATCGGCCAAGGCACTTGCAGCAGGCTAGACGCGCATTCCTGGAGTCGCCAGTGGATTCGCTCAAGACGTTGGTGAGCCTACGTAGGAAAGGCCTCAGCTTTGCGCCGACGCACGTGGGCAAGCTTCTCGACGGAGAGCTGCTCTCCAAAGACGATTTCGATGATCGCAACGACGTGGGTTTTCGTCTTGTTTGCTCGTCGTCTGGGATTGACGAGGATTGACGTGTCTAGAAAAAGGATTGACTGCGAGGGATGCACTCTAGTTATTCTCCCTCTGAATGTCGGACGGTAGTCTAAGGATTGTATCATAACTACATATATTAGCAGAAGTTGGTCCGTTGGTGGGGGGTCGGCATACTGGTTTGAACAGCCGACCCCTCATACGAACTTGACCGTCATCACCAACTCGTTCCGTGTTCCACTCGACTATTATTCAGCATGGACGGCGCCAAAACAGCGAAGTATGTCCAGCGAAGTCGAGGGAAAGAGGCTTTTACCCCATAGTTTTGGATTCACAGGAGACGCAAGCTCACAGACAAGTCCATACCGAATGCACTTGCCCAATTGCCCGAATTCGCGCAAGAGTCGGAAATGTATCAAAGCTTGCTGGAGATGGAAAAGAAGTTGGATTGGACCATGACGAGGAAACGGGTCGAGGTTCAGGACGCGTTGGCGCGCAATCCGACGGTGCGTGCTGTACTCCCATGGCTCTCGCTGTTCGCTCAGGCGGTCCCCCCCCAGACGACACGGACGCTGAGAGTGTTCGTCACTCACACTGTCTCTGGTCAACAGTGGCAAGGGGGCGGTGGAGCTGACGCCGAAGGGGACGCGGTGAACTTTGAAACTGGACAAGGCATTCCAGCTTGGTCGCTCAAGGTCGAGGGGCGTCTGCTGGAGGTACGTTCCAGATTCCGCCGTCATTACGTCCAGCGCCTTGATGACGCTAGCCATCGAATCAACGCGCTCGGGACAAAGCACCACCCCGAAAGTTTTCCACGTTTATCAAAAGGTTGATTGTGGAACTCGATCGTGATCCTCATCTGTATCCAGATGGAAACATAGTCGAGGTGCGTCGTGGGCTTTTCTTTCGCGCATGCCAGGTTGAGAATGTCCGTAGTGGCCTCGACCCCAGGGTGTCCAACCACCTCTCGACGGCTTCACGATCAAGCGAACGGGGGATCAGCCGACGCATGTCCGAATCCTGATGTACCTCGAACAGACCCCGGAGCAATACAAAGTTAGCCCTGATCTAGGTAGCTATTTCACCTTTCAACTCGCAGCGTCTTACAATTTCCCGTTAGCATATGTATTGGGTATCAAAGAGGAGAGTCGGATAGGCGTCATCCAGACGTTATGGAACTACATCAAACTCAATGGTCTGCAAGACAAGGTCGACCGCCGGAGGATTAGAGCAGACGATTATTTGCGTCCAGTTTGTGAACGAGGTCTGTGACAAGGGTGATCTTGTCTGAAAACATTTATTTTGTTTTAGATCTTCGGAGGAGATTCGATCGTATTTCAACAACTGCCCGAGCTGGTCAACCGCCACCTCATGCCTCCGGACCCCATCATACTGTATTACGCGTTTAATCCCGGGATGGCGCCCCCAGAGCGACCGTCTGCTTGGGACATCGAGGTTAAAATGGAGGACACTACGGTCAAAAATCGAATGGCCGCGATTGTTCAGTCGAGCAAAGAGAGCACACAAGATCTGGGTAAATTGGACGACGAGGTGGCTCAGTCCCGCCCTCTCCGCCGATTTCGTCTGACGTACAGCCACTATTTCAGATTTCACTGCTTGCGCAGTCATTGCACAACTCGCACACAAAGCGGGTGTTCCTGCAAAATTTTGCTGAAGACCCAGCCCGGTTTATCCAGACATGGTTGGAATCGCAATCGCGGGATCTGGAGAGTATCCTTGGGAGTGGGCCGAGCGAGGGTGCCACTATCCGCGCGGAAGAGCTTCGGCGAAGTGATTTCTTCAGGCTTCCTTGGGTCGAAGAAGCTGTTGCGATACAGGAAGGCATGCGGTTGGCTTCAAAGCCGTAAATCGTCACGACGATGTTCAATTTTAGCTAGTTATCGTTGGTCGCCATGTGTCGCCATTGTTCCTGTTCATGACTTGTTAGATCTGGGTTTCGTGATCACGAGCTGCGCATTTGGAGACCCGCCGATTGATCGACGGTCAACCGGGTAGGGCCGACAAAAGTCAGACCACCCCAGATAAAATCAGGCCACCGACATCGGATCCCGGCCAGTTTCCCTCCACAACACCATGGCCAGCAAACAGGTGCGTCGTCTTGCTCGCGTTTACCACGTCGGAATGATAGCATATGCCTTTGAGTAGCTCGGCAAGTTTCGGCAGGTTCGTGTCGCTCCAAGTTTGCCGGGCTGAGCTGAACATGCGACCAGTGGGCGGGCGAGAAGATATCTTCTCGCGAAAAGACCGTCGTCGTCGAGGAGGATCTCAAGGAACTAGAGCAAGACATAGAGTTGCGAAAGCAAGGTGTCCTCCGGTGCGTCCCCCTCGTTCGATCTCTCTCGAGTTCGTCGCAGCCTGATTGTCCCTGCGACGCGTTGCCGTTGGCAGGCTGCAGGCAGCCGCGGAGGAGTACCACCACGTGCTTTCGAAGAAGAAGGAGTCCCCGTCGTCTGGAGAGGCGGAGAAGCTGATACCGCTCGACGCGCTCGGAATCGTCATGGTCACGCACGGCGAAGAATATGGCGACGAATCTGCGTTCGGTGCGCGTCTCTGTGTGGCGCCCGTTGCGCGACTGCTCAACAAAGTTCGTCTCACAGGCACGAGTCTCGTCGCGTTGGGCAGGGCTCAGTGCAAAATCGCCACTCTCCAAGAGGCGTACGGGCTCGCGTTCCGCGACACGTTCATGGCGTCGTGCGAGAAGTTCGCGCAAGATATCAAGGACTACGAACACCAGCGCAAGAAACTAGATAGTCGCAGGTGAGTTGGCGGGCTGTCGGACTACGTGATCACACTTCACCCCCATCACATCTAGACTCAGCTACGACGCTGCTATATCGAAGCTCGAAAAGATCAAAAGCTGTAAGAAAGAGAAGGAAAAGGAAAGACGGGAGGCCGAGGACGAGCTGCAGCGGTGTCGGCTACGCTTGTAAGCCCGTTCAGTCGATCTGCTTCCCTCTCATGCTTACGCAGCAGCAGCGAAGAGACTTCCGAAGACGTGCACTCTAGAATTCAGACCGTCCAGGAGAACGAGACCTTGCAGCTGCGCGAGCTGACGAGTTTCCTCGATATCCAACTCAATTTCGCGAGGCAATACTTCGAGATAATGAACGACGTGAAAACGAGCTGGTGTGACAAGTCAGTATTTCGTAACAACGTTCCTATTCTCTCTGACATACCGGTACAAGGTCCACGCTGACAAAGTTCGAGCTCATGAGAATCAGTTCACAGTCGCAAACCTCTTCTTCATTTGACGACGACAAGTGCACCACCGTTCGCTCCAAGAATTCGACCCTTTCGAGTCGAGCGTCGTCGGTGGACTCTGGGCCAGACCTAGGTGTTCTTACCCCGGTGCGACCCAAGTCAGACTCTGAAAAGTCGATTACCCTCTCACGTCATGCCTCCCGGGATTCCCGCAAGCGTTCCGACAACAGCAGCGTCACCTCCGCAAACGACAGCATAACGAAACACAGCAAGAAGACGAGTGTCACTGGCTGGGCCTCAAGTGCTGTCAGCTCCATTACGGGACTCGGAAAGAAGGACAGAGATACCTTCACTGCGTTGATGAATGAAGATGAAGAGAAAGACGGCGGATCCTCCCCTGGCGTTTCACGTCCACCTAGCTCAAAGTCGTTCATGCGCAAGTCACCCAAACCCAGACCTGCAGATTTGCCACTCGAATCGACAAAGATAAACGGACGCATTTTGAAGCCCCCCTCGCAGCAGGAAAAGAAGCAGGTCAAGGCGTTGCACGATTTCTCCGGCTCTTCGGACGAGCTATCCTTCAAAGCAGGGGATGAGATCACGGTCATCCAGGAAGTGCTTGATGATTGGTGGCTCGGAATGCTCAAGGATGGTCGGAAGGGTCTTTTCCCCGCCTCACATACAGAGCCAGTCTCGAAGACTGGTGGATCGTCACCCTTTGGGTCAAGACTAAATCATCCCGGTCCCGGAGACCAGACGGATGACGGAGAATCGATCCACAGTTATGTGAATCCACTACCCTCGGCGAACAGCCTCGGTTTCGATACTCAGAGCGTCACGAGCATGGTCTCCGAAGATGACGAAGAGCATTTGATGCCGGTCAAGCCATCCGACGACGAAGACATATTCTCGATTCCCCGTCAGGACCTAGCCAATGTCATTCATCCGCCGGTTCTGTCCAACAGAACCAACTCGGATATCCCCAAAAGGCCGCCGCCGCCGCCGCCGCCACCCCCTCGTCGCCCCGCCACGTCTGTCGTCGTACCCCTTATACCCGACCGGCGCCTTCAGTCAGAGAATCCCTCACCTCTGCGTACGCACACGACTACACAGAACGGCATTTCTGGGCAACGCGTCTCCCCATTTGACACCCTGATAGACACATCCTCCCGTTGCACCAACTTTGAGCAACACTCTCATGAACGCAAGGGGTTGTGCAAGAACTGTTCCAAGATGCACTGAACACGTATTTATTCCAGATCGGCGCTTAGATCCTCCGTCTATCTTCTTTTTCTTTAAGGTCTTTTCGCTGATCGCTTTGTATCGATAGGATAGTTGTAAGTATGGCTAAGTAACGCGATGAGCGGCTTGACAGTTGATTCGAACGTACCCGCTTTAAGGGTGGGACCTACTCTGGATTCTTTGATTTTGGACTACTCAACCTATATGTAAATCTACCGGTCTAGAAATGTCCGATGTAGAGTGGACTTTGAATTGACTATAGTTCCCGATTTGGTAACTACACCTGGTCCCGTCACAAATTAGCTCAAGAAACAAAAACATTCTATGACATTCCATCAGCTGATCTGCACTGAGAGTATATAATGACCAGTTCAATGTGAGCAGAACCTCATCACATCCCTGAGCACATCCAAGTAGACATCAAGCACAAGAATTCCATAGAGAATGTGCCAGCAACATAGTATATCTTATCTGCAACATTTGGTTGGAATCATAAAAGGTCCTATGACCACCTACCTCTTTCTACATACGAAAAAATCATGCCGACGAGCCCAGTGACCCTCACGGGACCAGCCACACAGTTGTCGAGCAGTCATACTGTTCAAGTGGGACTCATCAACAAACACAAGTTGATAGGTTTCATAGTTCTTGCCTATTCATATCTTGTTGACAGTGCGAATAACCTCGTTTCGTTCAAGTGCAGGACGAGTGAGCTATAGATCAATGTCAGTCACTGAGTCATTGTTATACACAAAAGAGAAGAACAAAAAACATACACGTTTTCGCGTGCTGCCTATACGTCTCAACATGTGGCAAATAGTAGAACATGAATGTGGACATCACACACCTCACGGCCAACCACATCTCAGAGAGATATTAGATTTCCTTTCGACCAAGCCATCTAGAAACTAATGGCTTGAGCAAAACTGGGCGAGAAACCATTTGGCCTACCATGACATCAAGAGCGACATTTAATTGCGCGGATGTCAACATCACCAATATGCCTGTAAATGCTGTGGATCCGGCGCCGACTTGACTCTGCAACTCCAGTTAGTGAGCAGATTTGAGATCGCGTAAGTGGAACTACTTGTCGTTGACAACCATGTGCTTTACATCGGCAGTATTAGTTCGACGCCGCAGCATAGAACACGCCTCTGGACCTCAACGCTGAGCGCTGAGGTGGCGTGACTACGTCTCAGATTTGAACTCCGAATGTCGGTAATTTGTCACGCGCTGTCAGAAATACTTGTAAGCAGTGCAGCAGACGTGCCTGGAAATCACAAATTACCTTCAGCTGGCACATGTACAGTTGTTACCCGTGCCGAGACATGTCCGCCCAAGCTCTCCTAGGATCGATACCCCTTCATCGAACATTTATGCCGGTGCGCAGGTCGTACTTTTCCCATACATGCATCCATTTGTCAGGACTCACCAAGAACTGTCGTGTGGTAAAGACCGACGAAGAGTCGGACATTCAAGTATTGGGTACCGAGATGACGTGTCAAGCATGATCGCGCATTCGGCTTGCTATGTTGTCAGCTTCGGGACAAGACTCCCACAATCTACTCCATCCACTTATGTATGTATCAATAGTCCTTCTGATAACCGAGGATGCCCAAGTCATGCCTTCAACTCATCCGAGGTGGCATCATCACGCGCGTGCGGTTAGCTTCATCCACTGTTCAGGGAAGAGGAAGGGTCAGCATGACTGCCAAACTACAGCTAGGCGGCCTCAGGATGTGGTTCCCTCTGGCTGGCAGTAGTGACTCCGAGTCCGCGATGTCACTGATGTCATGTCCACCACACAAGAACTTCCGAGCTTACCTCGATGAAGAAGAAAGGACAACTGGAGGCGGACGTGGCGCGGCTGATTCACGTGGTTGTTGAGCCAGACGCCGTTTTTTCACATGTTGGATATTCTTTCCAGGCCGAAAATTGACAGAGCGCTGCTACGTACGACGTTGGTCTTAACAACAGCCGCATCAGTTTGACACTGACATGAAAAAAGGTAACGAAACGCTGTCCTGAACCTTCTCTGAAACACAGACGGTTCATAAGGCGCTCTGGATTCACTTAGCTGGCACTCCGTGGCTAGCATCGGTCAATTGTATTTCTTAACTGCCCAGATGGGTCAGCCGGAGAGCTCACCCTTATCCACGCTCAAGCGTGACATAGCTCTGGATGCGAACATCATCTTTCTGTTGTTGGGATTTTATGGGTTCATCTTTTCTCCTGTCCAACGACACGCGCATGCTCACGTCGCTTTCCAGGTGGGAATACCTCTTGTCGCTTCATCACGTCGAATTTG
This sequence comes from Strobilomyces dryophilus, assembly GCA_038089955.1. Lineage (NCBI taxonomy): Eukaryota > Fungi > Basidiomycota > Agaricomycetes > Boletales > Boletaceae > Strobilomyces > Strobilomyces dryophilus. Next base: position 13,053 of record JBBPLT010000250.1, on the reverse strand, counting down.
CACTCCTTCGCGGGCGATTGCCCTTGCGCCTACCACTGGTGAGCAAGCACGTAATGCTCGGTCGAGCTTGAATAACGGTCGGGGAAGATCCCCTATGTTCTCGGACGGGCATGCCTTTTGGCTTTCCTCGTCATTCTGTGAGCATTGAACTGCTTTGGTTTGGAAGGCGACGCATTCATCTTCATCTCCATGCGCAGCGCAGTCGTGAGGAGCGCACAGCTGGCGGGTCGGTCGCCAGGTCTCGCATGCCGACGTCTGTCACTTCCTCCTTTCCTCGTCTAATCCAACTTATCGTCTATTCAGCCGAGTTGTTGGCATCGGGTGTGAGTTACTGCCCGATGCAAGTCAGTTCCGCTGAACATCAACCAAAAATCTCTAGGCGTTGGTCTGCACTGCACTAGGCTGTTGCTCGATGAACTTCTTGATTCGCACGTAAGCTCTAGAAAGTCGTCAGCGTACTGACATGCGTCTCACACTTGGCGTAGATGGGTAGTCTGGAAAGACTCTCGTTTGGTGCAAGTTCTTCTGTCGCTCCTTGCACTAGGGCAATGCGTTATATTGGTAATTAGTACGTATGCATCTCTGTGGTCTTCTGAGACTTACGCCTCCGATTTTAAGACGTGGTGATGATGGAACCACTTGAAATCTACGGTATTTGCAGCTTTCGCTACAAATATCAGCAAATAGATACCATCACCTTAACATACAGTGAGTCGGCCTTACATCTACCCTAATGCCGCGCCGACCCATTCAAGTGACGTTCTTCGACGTCCTCGTTTTCGCGTTGTTGTTAGTGAAGTTGTCGACGAGTCAATATTGTGACTTTCCGTTGAAGAAACGTCTCCGGATGCAAGGCCTTTTGTATATTGCTATTTCATGGATGACCTACATCCCCCCGATGGTTTGGAGTTTGATTTTTCACCTGGAGTTGAATTCTCAATGATTACCCCTAGATTTTCGTTCTGCAAAATCCCAGTGAGTTCGAATCTGTCTCAGCGCCGATGTACTGATGGATTTGATCGTGATCCAGAGGCTTTGAGTCTCGCCTTCAACCCTGGTAAGTCCGGCGATCGGTGCAGGACCTATAACTAATGAGGATGAGATAGCCATCACGATAAGGTATCATACGCCAAATCAGATCACAAGGATCGACTGACTTCGTGAATCGTAGCGTGATCGTGTCGTCTAGGGCGGTGATATCACTGCGCGCTCTCCATGCCTGCGATTCTAGGTGCGCACGATATTAATCCAGACGTGCACGAGTTGACGCGCGTGACAGCAAGACGTACGAGAGCAACCTCGCACTGACCACGCAGATCGTAGTTTGACAGGTGTCTGTTAGATGAACGCTATGGGGATCCCGTGTCCGTGGTTGCCAGTTCCTGACCAAGACGCTCACGCGTTCGTTTCGTCCTGAGCGCGCCGAAGGTCTGCATACCTCCTGGTTTCACTTCGCTTTGGGGTCATGCAGTTTGCTGTCCTTCGTGTAGTTTATGCCGCATGTACGTGTCGGCCGCGGTGCGACCGTACAGTAATGTGACACGAATAGATATATAAATCCTTAGTAGCTAAGCAAGTCGTCTCCCGTTCGACCACTACGACCTTTCGTAAGATCGACGAGGACGTCATGCAAGAAACAAATATCTCACTGTACGAGCCTGATCCGCGAAAGTCTCGTTGCACATGCTAGGAGGGCCAGCTCGGACAAGTTGATGGCTGCATGCTGCGCCAACAAGAACTACCAAGTAGTAGCACAATAATGGCTCACCCACAAATACGACTCTGTGGTGGTCTATATCCAAACTGGATGGATAACTGTTATTATGAAAATCTACGTAACTAAACAGGAGTCGAATATAAGTAGTACGTATGCCTCGTTGTATAACCCGACTCGCACAAGCCTCGTCGTTGCGACCGCCGCGCTCAGAACAGTCCCTTCGAGATCCAATACCGTACCCACGCCCGAGCCTCTGTCTCCCCCAATGGTTGCATCTTGGACATGGTACCGCTGACACGCTGTGCCTCGGTCGTGCTCAAGTCCGCAAAACCCCCTCCCTCGAAGACTGACCCGTCGGTGTGCGTCATGACGAGTTCCTCCTCGCCGCGCGCCATGCCGCGGAAGAACTCGAGGAGCTTGAGCGCAGGCTTCGAAAAAAGCAAAGACGTCCGTCAGCACCGCCATCTGCATGTAACCAGGCAGACTCACCATCTCAACGAGATCTCGCGCCGACGCTCCAGCCGCTGCCTTCTCGAGGCGAATCATCCACTGTACGAACGGCACGACGGTCAAACTCCCTCGGGGAGTCCGTTTGGCCTCGACGATCGCATCCCTGACGGAGGACATGACGTCCGACCAACGCGCACGCTGGGGATTCACGATGTTGAGCGACTGAGGAGCCGAATTGGCGAATACAACGTCCAGCACGGCGGCTGCGACCTCCTCTGCTCGCATCCACGAGACAACCTAAGCATCGAGGGGGTTTCTATCAGCGTCGCTTCAGTACACGAAGAGACTGTACCACGTACCCCCATGGAATCAGGGAGCGCGCCGAGGGTGATGCTTGACTTGATGAAAATCGGTACCCAATCCGTCGTCGCCCACGACCCGTTCGGTCCTCCCGCAATCTGACCAATCCTCAACGACGTCGCACGGAGACCACTCGCGGCGATTATCTGCGATATGAAGTGTCAGGAACGCACACATACGGGTAAAGTAAATTGCTGACGAACCCGCTCGCAGACATATTTCGACTCCGAGTACCCCGATCCCACGGCTGCGGACGGGTCTAACTGAAGTTCTTCGGGAAAGGGCCCCTTGCCACGGTCCCAGGATTGGGCTGTACCGATCGTAGACGTAAAGATGAAGCGGAGAGATGTTCGGTGTTTCGCCTCTAACGCAAGATCAATGAGATTTCGGGTGCTCTTGATATTGGGCTCGAAAGACGCGAGCGACAGATTGAAATCGAGGCGCCATGCGTTGTGAATGATGACGGTCACTGAGTTTCGTATCTAGACGTGGGGTAAGTGCCCGAACACAGCTATGGTAGGCAACGGACCTCGTCATATAGTTGATTGGATAGGCCGCAGTTCGCCAGAGACGCATCAGCTTCGACATACACCAACTTCCCAGAACTCAGCAGGTCGACCGAGATACCTTTGTCAACAAAGGCAGAGCTCTGTCGTTTCTCCATAGAGGACGACGAAGATGGCCTATTGACTGCATACACCCTTTCGACCTTTGGGTTCTCCAATAGCTGTGCGAGGAGGAACGACCCCAGCCCGCCGGTCGATCCAGTGAGTAGCACAACGGCGCCGCCTTGGTGCGTAACATAGCCGTTCGTCATCGGCAATACAGTAGACCCGGGGAGCCCGAAGGAGTATTTCTCTATCATGGCGTTCACCGCTGCAACGTACTGTATCTTCGGGTCCAAACTCTGTGAATTGCCGCGTTCGTTGACGAGGTCGACGATCCGAGCTGCGAGAAGGTGGATAGTTGGGTTCTCGAAGATGATATTTGGCGAAACGCGAGACGCCATGCTTTGGATATGGGCATCTGACGACTTGGAAAGTCCGTTGACGATCCGATTTCGAAGATAGGTGACGCTCAGACTGTAAGATTTGGCTGAGCGCGCATCCTGGCTGCTGATCCGACCGCCTCACCTGTCAAATCCTTGCGCGAACAAATCGGAAGTGGCTTCCAGGTTACGCCCCTGACTGATTGTGCTTGCATGCTCCATCAACCATCCCAGCACGCCTTCAGCTGTCCATGCATGCGGGCTAACAGGTCCGCCAAAGGACAGATCACTACCTTCCGCTTGGATATACCTTGATCAACAAGTTCAGACACCATGACGCGAAGGATAACATCATGCCCTCACAGCGAATTGATCTTCGTGTCATAAGCCTTGATGGTCGCCTTCTTCTGCACCGTTCCTTTGGGAGCCCTTATCATTGGCTGTTCGGAATCGACGATCAAAATCATTTCTCTAAATATTCTACCGAATGCAGGTGCAATCTTGTTCGCTTTCTCGATTGTGGGCCTGTGTCACGATCAGTACTTATCTCCCAATTAGTCCACGGGGAAAACTTGTAACGAACCAGATGTTGTTCTTAAATAGAGCGACAGCTTCGTCATCAAACACATCGACAGCATGTCCAAGGCGGGGTTCCACCAAGATGCCGACCTGATTCCGCTCTCGTCCAAACATAACTACCCCTTGAAGCAACGGGTTCGTCATGATTATGTCTTCCATCGGAGTAGGCACGACTTTTTCGCCAGAAGCAAGGGTGATTACGTCGTCAGCTCTGCCAACGCTGTGGTAAGCCAACCACGTCAGTCGTCAAGCAAGAAATCCAATACAAAGAAGAAAACACACATCTTCCACAAGTCCTTGGTAGGATGCTTGACGAACAAATCCGAGGTTGCGTATCCTTTTACGTCTGGAAGGTTCTCGATTGCCATTTGATTGTTCTCGCTCGTCTACGTGCACTGTGAGCAGGCACATCAACGAACAAGGAAATGACGTACCAAGATCTGGCATTCATACGTGCCGTCGTCCTGAGGCACCCACCTCACTCGGATATGGTCCATGAACTGCATCCACATCCACTCTCCGTCGTCGATCTCCTCACTCTGACGAATGTAAGTGGGACAGCCAAATTCCGTTCCACCGTACAGTGTTGAGATGTTAACACCAGCAGCCCATAGTGCATTCCCGATTTCATAGGTCAATGGGCCGCCAGCATATATCTGCAAAAGACAGTCGTCAAGTACCTCGTCGGGTGCCTCAGTGAAACGCTGACCACTTGATCGAGCTTCGTAAGTGCCCCGACAGAGTCTGATGACGTGGCCCATTGTTCCAAGAACGTAGGGACTGTAAAGAGCACCTTGCACTGTGTCTGACGAACTGTATCCAGTACATTGTCCGATGTGGGCACGATCGGTGCTGCTTGCGGATTGACGATTGTTTGCGGTAAATAAAGGACAGCTGTTACAAGGCTCGCAAGCGGCACAAACAGTTGCGTGAGCACGCCATAAGCGTGAAATGAAGGCAATGCCATCGTGCCAATGCGGTCTCCAGGAGATAGCCTGCCGAAATACGCCTTCATCACTGCCGATCAACGTTATGTGAATGACGAGGCTCGACGGTAGGAGGGCTGTGCGTACAGTTAGACATCCAATGGCTCAGAACTTTGTAACTTTCTGGAATGGGCTTGGGGAATCCAGTACTTCCCGAGGAATGGATGTACAGAGATGGCGCGTTTTGATCGGGGCGTGAAGTGGACTTGGGATAAGGAGTAAATTGATCCGCATCGACCTCGCTCCCGAGCTTCGGGAACGCATATGATATATTTGGCATCTCCTCAACCGTGAACGCGAAGCCAGGATCTTGGCTCCGCATGCCATCAATCAAGCCTTGGTGAGCGTGGTACAGCGTGACAATCCGGAAACAATTGATCTTCATCATCATATCGATGACAGCAGCCGGAGAGTTCCTAGGAGATACAGGGAATGGCTGAAAGAGAATGAAAGAGGGTCCTCGTGCGCGGTCATGACTACAAACTCACCACCAGGCCCGCAATAAACATCCCGGCGACGACAGCCTGATGGAGGACATTGTCGGTGTTAGCGATGAGCATGGCGACTTGGCCGTCACCACCACCACGCTCAGGACGAAGGGCATGCGCAATTCTGTGCGCAGCGCGACCGAACTCGAGGAAGGTGATTTCGGTAAGGCCTGTACCGTTGGGATACACCCACATGGGCAGAGTTGGGTTGTGCTGAATGTGGAAGTCTATCAACTCGGGGAAGAATAGCGAACCGTCAAGCGGTGGGAGCTTCGGGATGGAACGCATTGGCATGATGGTGGTTCTCAGTATCTGTAGTCGATGAGGATATGGACGCGTCCCTGAAGTGCCTTTTATACGGTTCTGGCAAAGTCATGGACAGTGATCGCACGTCCATGAGCATCGGATGGAGATGACAAGAGGATCATGACTAGACATTGGTCAGTAACAGGCCGTTTAATGAACCGAACCCTCACCTGCCGTTTGCTAAGAGCCACTCGGGATAACACTATGCCACATATTTAGACGGAGACAACGGAGTTATGTAAAACACAACTACACTCTCCTACTACAAGATTGGATCGGAGTGCCAATAAGTGCAACATCATTGAACCGACATTATCGGACTGAGAAACACGACATTACACATGCCCTCCCGATCGGACGGACAGTCGATGATCGTCTTTGTCGTTCCTCCGTGGCCCCGCTTCCGTCACTATTGGCACCCCATTGTTTCTTCCCGGTACTATACGTGAGCTCCTGACGGAGTCTTGGCGAGCTGTGTGTGGGGAAGCGGAAGTACGAACGTTTGAACCCTGAATGTCACTGCTCCAAGTCATAAACTGAAAGGTGATAATCGTCGCAAGACTAGGTGAACTTGATCTCTCAGCGCTGAGCATGCTTACTTTTCGCCACCACATAGCTGCTACGATCTATGTATCATCCTCGATTTAAGTATATGTGTTAGGAGGGCCGAATTCTGATCTTCTCGTTGACCTTGTGGTGAATACCGGCCTGTTTTGCTGGCAGATCCTGTGACTGTCCACAAAGGGCTTTGGGATGAATTTGCGTCGACGTACTCGTTCCGTCACCGTGGAGTCCGCATTCCCCTACATCGCATTAATATTGCTCGCCGCCCTCGGAGTGAGGAGCGGCTGTTCGATGCTCCTGCTGGTCCCAGGCCACTTACTCGATGTTTCACGGTAAGCTCATTTCTGGGAAGGCGCGAGACAGCTGATTTCGCGCGTCGCAGCACCACATCCCGCCGTAGCTCTATGTAGTTCGAAACGCGCGTTCGAAAGCAAAGGGTGGCTCAGCCGTAAATCGTAGGCACGTCGACCCATCTCAGTCGCGGTCGGAGTTCGACGTCGGAGAAGGCGTCAACACCTACCGTCCCAATGCATCGACCGACACGCCAAAACACACGCTCAAAGAGAGACAAGGATCAATGTGTACACCAATCACGCCCAGTACTTCAAGCTTCAAGCTTCACCCCGACCAAAGTCATACCACGTTCCACTCAAACACCGATCAAATTCTGGGGTCCAGCAATATGGACCAACAACGTTTCTCCACCTCTCACTAATCTGCAATGTTCGCCCGACTCCTACGATACGACAAAAAAGCTGTGAACAACTCGAGACACAGAACACGTGTTGTACGCTCACAAGTCGTCGTTACGCTTGACCGCAGCATCCACATTGGCTGCAGCCACAAGGGCAACAATGCTGAGGAGGGTGAGCGCGAGCTTGTTGAACAGCATGATGGAGGTGTGAATGGTTGAGCGTAGTGAGGAGGAACGACAAGTTGGGGGTTTCAAACAAGAGCCGATTTTATTATTATATAAGCAAAAAGAGACACAGCACTACTTATAGTCCAGGGTAGATGAGATTGTTCGGCCATGTCATTTCGCAAGATCGACGTCGACGCGTACGACGAGGACGTCCTCCAAGAGACAGAGCTCTACGACCCAGACCCGCGCGACCCCGCACAGGTCCTGAGCGACACCAAGCAGAAACAGCTCGCCGTGCGCAGCGCATTGAACAAGTGCGCCGCCATCCTCGTGCTGATGCCGTCGGCGCGCGACTGACCCGGCCCGTGTGGCGGTCGGTCTTTCCTGTTCGCAGAGGCGACGTCGCTGGGGCTCTCAACTTCGCGCTGGGTGCCCCGCCGTACGGACCCAACGTCGAGGAAGCCAAGGTCCGTGCCTCCCCCCACTTTCCAATCGTCCGCGCTCACCCCTCCTCAGAACCTCGCCCTCCAGATCGTCGTCTCGGTTCTCAACAGCACCAAATCTTCCGACGTCCCCGCCGTCCTCCGATCGCTCTCCCAGGACGAACAAGACACGCTGATGAAGTATATCTACAAGGGGATGGGCATGCCCGGGTGGGGGGACGTCAGCGGGAGCGTCCTGCTCGGATGGCACGAAAAGGTGTGTGGTCGCGTTCAGGCCGCTCTCTTGGTAGGCGCCCTGACCTCGCCTAGTTGACCGAAATCGCGGGCACGGGATGTATCGTGCGCGTCATGACCGATCGCAGGACTGTATAGTCGTCCCTTTGTATCTTACCCATCATCATGTCGCTTCGACGTCCCCTCCAGCCTCGGCACGAGACGACAATATCGATTCTATCCATATATGCACCTGAAAGATGACATACTCCATCTATCTATCTATTGAGAGAACAGGGGGCGATACTCGAACCATATTTTTCTAGGGATGTATCATAATCCATACTTACTCATACGTTTTGGCCTTTGCTTCGAGCCTCTGCGAGGCTCAATTCGATCGCGAGCTTCAAGTCGTCGTCCGTCTCTTCCTGGACCCGGGACGATTCACCATGCCGAGCGATGTCCGCAGATAAGAGCGACACGTTGGAGGAGCGCGATCTCGCCATAATAGGTGTGACCACGCGCGACCGGGGTGACGACGGACCCGGCGAAGGCGAGAGGGACACCAATGGGGTACTCCACGCCGAGCGGGTGTGCTCCAGACTCCCAGACGTCCCCCGTCTGATGCTGGAGGTCGAAGAAATGCTGGAACTGATGGCTGGAAAGTGATCCAGAGAAGATGTCGACGTGCTGCGCGTCGTCATGGGGCTGGGCTTTGGTCCGATCGCGAGCGATCCGAGGGGGCTGATGCTCGTGCCGGCCTCCATCGGCTCAGGCATGCACCGCGGCGAGACTTGCACTTTCTCGTTGGAGATGGGGTGAGAGATATGCGCGAATTGGCAGCTGTTACAGTTGTAGTTCGGAGACGAGTAGAAGGGCGACAAAGGCGTGGAAGATATAGACGTGGACGAGGGTGTGCCAGGCACGTTGTCGAAATCGCCCTCGAAAACCCCCTCATCGGCGACCGTCCTCTGCTGCTGACGCGCTTCCTCTTCTTCACGCGACAGCATCAACAAGTATTCGACAGCTTCCTGCTCTGAGAGACCGAGGGTGTCCAACGTAGACCGCTGCTCGCGCTCGCATCCATACATGCGCTGCCTATGCTCCCTCTCGTACTCGAGTTCCATGCAGGACTCGGCGATGTCTTTGTGCATCTCGTATTGTCCTAAACTGTGCGTCAGCGAGGCAGCTGGAGCCGAGGATGGCAACTTACGGTGGCCCTTGGTGGTGACGTTAAGCTTGATGTTGGCATGTTTCCGCCTCTTGAGATGATGCTCGCGATCGTTGGCCGGTCCGACCTTCCACGTCATGACGTGCTTCCCGACGACGATGACGAGGAGTTCATCGTTCAATAAAACTCGACTGACGGCATCCAAGTCCTGTCCGGTCGCTGGGCGAGGTGCGGGGGTGGCAAAGCAGCGCATAGGCTCCAAAGTGAGGGAATCCCAGATGACGGTGGTACCAACGGCAGTGCCGGTGGCAAAGATGGTGGGGGTATACGAGATGGCCGTTACAGCGTCCACATGCGCCTCGAACCTGTATGAAGGAGCGACAGCAGCTTTCGCTGTAACGTTGGCGTCATAGATGCTAACGAAACCCAGCTGATCACCGACGACGATCATGTTATTATCACCGGCACTTGGTGAGAAAACGGGATCAACGGCAGTGATGTTACCCAAGGAGCTGTCGCCAAAGGAGGTGATCGACACATCGCGGGAGTGGATGTCCGCAGAGATGCAGTAGAGTAGGGGATGGAGCGTATACTGGAGAAGGAGTACTAAGGTCGATCCCCCAGTGCGGCGATACCAGAGTTTCGCGACCTGTTGTTCTCGGAACGGGTCATCCCTTCGCCCTGCGAACTGAGGCCTCTCGTGGTGAATGGGAGAAGAAATGCGAAGCTGGTGAGCCGAGTGAACGCGACGTCCATCGGCGAGGTTATCCGACTCGAGGTCATAGACGAGGACATCTCCACTTTTGAGCGCACCAACGACGAAACCATCACCAAGGAAACCTGCGATGCAAACAAAGGGGTCTGCGACGAGGGATAACTGCTGCTTGTCCGTAGACCAGAGGAGTCGAAGCGTCCTAATGTCCCACAACTTGATGCGCCCGTCAACACCGGCAGAGAGAAAGGTATTTGAATGGGAATCAGGGACGAGGTGGTGCACCGCCCCTTCGTGCTGGTCATTGACGGCACATCGAACAAACTTGGATGCGGTGCGAGTGTCCACGACGCGCTTCACGACCGTGAGGGCAACTTCACCGCTGCGCTTTCCCCAAAACACTCGGGCAGTACCGCCGTCGGACGCCATGGCGCACACAGAGATGTCGGGGGTAAATTCGGCGTTAGGGTTCCCGACGCCCAAACCAGTTCCGGAAGCGTCAATGTATCCCTTGAGCACCTTTCCGCTGAGCGGGATCGAGCGCGCGACGATGCCATAGTGGATGGACGAGGTCAAGAGGGCGTGCTCGGACATGAGATGGGCCCCGTCTATGGTTGATTCTTGGGGCGCATAAGTGAGAGTTGAACAGCGAGAACGTGACCAGCGTCTGACGAAGCGAATAAATGAAAGCGGTAGACCAAAGCGAACGAGACCCACTGGTTGATGGTGTAACGGCGGATGAACTCTTTGCGCCAGGCGTGCTCTGTGCGCCTGAGGAGTAAGAAGCGCTCACTATCTAGGTCATGCTCAGGGCCGATTCCGAGGAACTGGGTGAGGAAGGCGCGGAACCAGGTGTTGTCGTCGTCTACGTGTTCGCATAGGTGTTTACAGGTACGGGCGAAAGCGAGGAGGGAGGGAAGGGGGAGGAAGGAAGTGATGTGCGTGAGAGACTCTTTAGGAAGGTCGAGGAGAAGAGGTGATCCATGTTGAAGACGTTGGAAGGGGACAGTGTTTAATGATTTGTTCGAGTCAGTAGCAGATGATTTAGGACGATATGACGTGGGTCGCGTTGGCATAAAACGACTGGGATGTTCACAGAGTCGGGGGCGATCGCAGACAATCAATCTGTCGCCTGCGAGTGAGCGGAGCGGGTCGAACTGACTTGCCCGCGTCTCCTTCTTTTAAACACCTCTTAGCTAAGCATGATGAGTCAGGCAAAAAATGAGGTCATGCCAGGACTCGAACCTGGGTTTTGGGAACATATCATCAGAATCCCAAGTGATAACCGCTACACTACAAGACCGTGTCCTGCTAAGGAACGCAAGAACTATTAACGAACATAGCGGGGCAAATGAGCATCAGATCAACCCACCGACCTCAAAACACCTTTGCGGTGCGTGTTATTCAAGATATCGCATTGGTGGATACATAATTAATGATACAAACGGTACAAACCGACCACACGCTCATGGGATCCTGTCAGACCCAAAATTCGTCACGAAGCGAACACTCCCTCGCCATCTCGAATTGCTCGTCCGTCCTACAGACCAGCATACGCTTCCCTCCGTCACACTTTCCGATGTCAAAGACAGCACCTTCAAGATGCTCTATCTCACGATTCATATGGTCCTCAATGGCTGAATAGCCCAAACAGCTGACTGCTTCCGCGACGGCGCTCCGCAGTTCCTGACTTCGTTCTCCGATCCCACCAGCAAACACCAGTGCATCAACCTTGCCGCGAAGGGACAGATGATATGCACCAACGTAGTGCAACACGCGGTCGAGCACAAGGTGAAACGCCAGAGTGTAAGGGTTCTCCGTCGCTGCCGATGGTGGAGTGGAGAGGTCGGCCTTCCTAGTGATCTCCCTGAAGTCAGTGGTTCCTACTAGTGCTTTCCAGCCCGCTTGACCATTGAGAATTTCTTCCGCCTAACTTGCTGCATCAACAAGGCGAGAGGGAAAGAACTCGAGAGCCATACTCTTGTTATGTAAATTCCTTTGGCTATTGCAGAGGGATAGCTCAACCCATTCGAAGGCTCACTCGTGTAGTGGAAAATGAGACTGGGATCGACATCTCCTGCTCTCGTGGCCCCGGGCAAACCGCTTAAGGGAGTAAGACCCATGGATGTATCAACGGACTTTCCGTCGCGAATTGCACAGACAGATGCTCCTGACCCGAGGTGCAGTGCAATGATATTCAGTTCGCTTTCGTCCTGAGGAACATCAGTGTGAGTATCCTACTTTTAAGGGAGAGAAAACCTTGTGTAGGTAGTGCGCAACCACGCGTCTGATGAAGGCATCTTTTAAAAAATCGTAAACACGAAGATGGCATCGCTTGAGTACGAATACTTGCAACTCAGACCGTGGAAGCCATACTTCCTCAGACCATGTTCTTGTGCCACTTTCTGATTGATAGCGTAAGTCGAGACATGGAGAGGTAGGTCCTTGTGAAACGCTGTGTCGAAAAATGCAATCGATAGTGCGTGCGGCAATGCTTTGAGGCATGCATTCATGACGGACAACGCAGCAGCGTTGTGCCTGCGGAGAAAACGGTGGAAGTGCGGATTTGGGAAATTACAAGAAACTCACAGTGGAGCGAGACTGGATAATGCCTCGATATGATGGTAAGACTTCTCTGAAATGACCGTAGGTTCCGTGTAATCTCCGCCGTGTACAATGCGATGGCATACGTGCTTGACCTGTTGGCGATCAATGCTCATGTCCCCCTTCAGACGATCCAGAAAGTAGATAAACGCCGATTCGTGGTCATGGATCGAGGGCTCAGTCGAGTCAACGTGTCTGCCTGCTTGACTAGCAAGTTGGAAGGAGGCCTTAGCTGGAGGTGACGAGATGGAAGAAATGGTAGATGTCAGGAGAAGGCTTGGCGCCTCTGGCTTTTCTTGTACTCGCTGATAGATGGAAATCTTCAGCGACGAGGAGCCCGTATTCACCGCGAGCATGATAGACATTGTCGCAAGCGAGGTTGGCCCAGGAGAAGAACACTTACAGCAATTTTCATATCGATAGGCCATCACATCGAAAATACACATACAGGCGGACTTTGAACCTTGACTGGCCGAATTTTGCCGAGAGTTCACAGAAATTAAAGATTCTGCCCCTAATTGACAAGTCCTTAACTATATGAATGCATCCTCCTGACCGGGGCCTTGAACAGGGCTGGTGGACCCACAAACGGGCAGAATGGTGATGAACT
>JBBPLT010000249.1:0-37896 GCA_038089955.1 Strobilomyces dryophilus | reverse complement strand
GGTCATGGACACCTGCACCCCATCTAGTAGAACTCTCAACCCTGAAGGTTCCCACCCCTGCCATCTCCCAGTATATAAGTCAGGTACTTTCTTCCATGTCCCCTAGCTAGTTCTATGTATAACCAGTGTAGTAACCTAGTTCCCATTTCCATGCATCCTCACATGTGAGACTGTTTGATCTAGCTGATGCTATCGAACCCTTGACCCTAGTCCTAGTCGACGTTACTAGAAGGACCATTCAGCTATTCAGCCGCTACTCTAGCTTCATCTATAAAGACTTCGCTCCACTTCAAGTGAGTGCTGCTAGGTTATTATGCAACCAGTGTAACAATCTTCCTCAACATAATGAACAAAGGTTGAGGAAGATTCTATGCAGAATCAATACTGGAGAAAGTATTAGACCCAGTCGTTGAAGAGAATAATAAGCCTTACCCTTGGGGAAATCATCAGAGACTTCCTTAAGATGTTTACCCCTCATGACAAGAATGCTGCTGCTCGAGGAAAACTTGCTCATCTCTCCCAAAACCTCCAAGACAAGGAAAACAGCTTCTCTAACTATGTAATCAAGTTCCAACTCTTTGCCACTAAATCAAAAATCACTGACCCTATCACCCTCATTGATCACTTCAATGAAGAACTTGACTCAGATATCACCGGCATGATCATCTCCATGGAAAACCCCCTCACGAATCTTGCCAAATGGATCGAAAAGGCTAGTCAATTCCATGCCCAAAAACCCAGCTTGAGTGGTATAAGAAAGGGAGGAAGGTTGGACATCTCCTTCCAAGGGACTCCCATTCCCACTATGATCCAAATGCCATGGACATTGATGCTGTTTGACTCTCTCCAGTAGAATGCACCCAACATATTCATGACAACCTTTGCTTCATCTGTCATAAGAAAGGATGTTCAACCTGAAACCACCCTCACTCTGGGAATCAGAGGAAAGGATAACAGGATAACTGACCCTCTACCTCCTCAAAGACCTCAACCACCTTTGCTTGCGCTACTGAGGTCAAATAAAGTGAAGTTGAGAAATACATCGCTTCCATGGGAAAGAAGAAGGGAATCTCTCACCAGGATGTACTGAAAGTTCTTAAGGTATGCTACAAAGATGATGAAGTTGCTTTCACAGCAGAGGAAGAGACTCCAGACGACAAAACTATGAAAGTCAGAGCCACTGAAACCTCTGAGAAAGAGGGTTTTTAGAAGGGGAATGTGAGTCAACATCATCTCCCCCTAGTGTTATGATTGCTCCTGTATTTGTATCCAATAACAAGGCCACATCAATGAGAATCCCTATCTCCTTCTACGCCTTCCCTGGAGTACAAATCATTGACACCAACACCCTGATTGATTGCGGAGCCTCAGGAAACCTTATTGACTGGGCCATAGTGGAAAAATATCATCTCAAAAAGGAATGACTCACAAAACCCCTTGTCATGCAAAATGTAGATGGAACAGCCAACCAGGGAGGACTAGTATGCCACAAGGTCCGCATCATGATCCACATTGGAAACATTGAAGAGGAAAGAGACTTCACCATCCTCAACTGCAGAAAAGAGAACATGATCTTGGGCCTTCCATGGCTGCAGCAAAGTAGCACTTCCATCAACTAGGCAAAAGTAACAGTGACTCTCCCAGAATGATCCTATTTCCAGCACCATGACCACCCCAAAGCCATTCAACAAAGATACCTTCTTCAATTCCTTGACACTGCTCCTAGTACAAAAATAGAACAATGCTGGCTTCATTGCCTCTGCTTAACCCCACTCAAACGAGCTCATCTCCTCATTAGGAAGACTACCATCTCCACAGAACTCGCCATGGCTGAAGAGAAGGATAAAATCACTCTTCCAGATCACTACAAGGATTTCTTTGGGGTTTTTGGTGAACCAAAAACTGGCAAACTCCCCCCACACTGTCCCTTCAACCATACTATTGACCTTGACAAAAACTTTGTCCCAAAGGTAGCCAAGGTATACCCTTTAAACCCTAAAGAACAAGACACCTGTAGGGCATTCATAGAGGAACATCTCAAAAGCAGAAAGATTGTCCCATCGAAATCCCCACAAGCCTTCCCTTTTTTCTTCATACCAAAGAAAGACAGAGGACTTCATCCCTGCCAAGATTACTGATACTTAAACTCACATATGGTTAAGAACACCTATCCACTCCCCCTCATCTCCAAGCTTATTGACAAGCTGAAAGGATCAAAACTCTTTACCAAATTCCATGTATGATGGGGCTATAACAACATCCAGATCAAACCATCTGACTAATGGAAGGCAGCCTTTATCACCCCAGAAGGTCTCTATGAACCCACAGTGATGTTCTTCAGAATGTGCAATTTGCCCTCCACCTTCCAAACCTTCATGAACCACATTTTCAAAGACTATATTGCTGAAGGATGGCTTATCATCTACATGGACGATCTTTTGGTTCACTCTGTGGATGACCTAACCCTCCACCAAGAGCACATTCAAAAAGTCCTCAAACACTTGGAGGAACATGGATTGTTCCTCAAATTCTCCAAATGCCAATTCAAATAGTGGAAAGTGGAATTCCTTGGCATGGCTGTGTCCACTGATGCCATCTCCATGGACCCTACCAAACTGAAGGCCATCAAGGAATGGAAAACCCCTACCTCTGTTAAACAAGTCTGCTCATTTGTTGGTTTTATAATTTCTACCAACGATTTATCCCAGATTTCTCTTATATTACCTGCCCTCTCCATGAGCTAACCTACAAAGGGAAGGTCTGGGCCTGGATTTCCAATTGTAAACAAGCCTTTCGCACCCTCCAGAATGCCTTCCTGTTTGAATCAGTCCTTGCCATGCCAGACATCTCAAAACCCTTTTCCATCATGACCGACACTTCCCTCACCACCACCAGTGGAATCCTCATGCAGGAGGACACTAATGGAAACCTCCACCCTTGCATCTGCTACTCCAAAACATTCAGACTAGCTGAGTGTAATTATGACATTTATGATCACGAATTACTCGCTGTCATCAAAGCCTTGGAACAATGGCATCACTACCTCCAAGGCACTCCCCACCACACCATCATTTTCACTGACCATAAAATCTTACCTACTTCAAGCAACCACATAAGTTGAACCATAGACAGGCCCAGTGGGCAATGTTCCTTGAAGACTTCAACCTCCTCTTTGTCCATGTTCCGGGCTTTAAACTCGCTCCTGCAGACACCCTCTCTCGAAAGGATGATGTAGACACACCTTGGAGGACAACACCAAGGTCACTCTCCTCCCAGACTTGCTCTTTGCCCACACACTTGACCTATGTATCCAAAATCAAATTGCAGAAAACACCACCCTTGATCTCACCACCCAACGCTTGGTCAAGGAACATGAGTCAGGCTTCCTCCCTCTCTCTTGTTTTGCTCTCCATGACTGATATTTCGATGGCACCAACTTTTACTTCAAAGGCCATCTTTATATTCCCCCTGAACCTTGCCAGGATCTTGTCTGCTCCATCCACGACTCCCCTGCTGGTGGCCATGATGGTATTTTTCACACCCTCCATCTCCAGAAAGACTTCTGGTGGCCCAGAATGTCCACCTTCATATGTCACTTTGTTGTCAGATGCACCACCTGTCAAGCTGCCAAAGTTAACACCCACCCTGTTATCCCACCACCACTTTCTCCTCTCGACTCCACCACCACCTGCCCTTTCCAACAACTCTCTGTTGACCTCATTACTGGCCTTCCCACCTCTGACGGTTTTGACTCTGTCATGGTCATGGTCAACCATGACCTTACAAAGGGGGTAATTTTCACTCCTTGTCATAAACACCTTGACACTGCTGGCCTTGCAAACCTTTTCTTCTGGCACATCTTCCCTTGTGTAGGCCTTTACGACCACCTCATCTCAGACCGAGGACCACAATTTGCCTCTGCATTTGCACGAGAACTAGCCCACTTGCTTCATTACAACATCACTCTCTCCTCTGCCTGCCACCTGCAGATTGATGGCGAAACTGAATGCACCAATCAGGAACTCAAGACCTATCTTCGGATCATTTGTGAAGGACACCTGGAATGATGAGCTTCCCTTCTCCCCATGGCAGAATTTCATCACAACTCCTGTGTCCATTCCTCCACCATGAAAACTCCATTCTCCCTGATCCTCGGATATGAACCATGTGCATACCCACTGATAGGAAAAACCTTCCTCCACACCCTGGAATACTGCCTCTTGGAACTTAATTCTGCCTGATCAGAAAGAAGCCTTGGCTGCCTATAAACATTCTCAACAGATTATGAAGGAATGAATCTTTCCACAACTTCCTCAATGGAAAGTCAGCAATAAAGTGTGGTTGGACAACAGAAATCTCTGCATCAACTATGCTTTGCAGAAATTAACCCCTCCGAGAGAAGGTCCATTTGAAATCACTTAGGTACTATCTCCCATGGCACTCAGGCTGAAACTCCCCCCAGAATGGAAAACCCATGATGTCTTTCATGCCTCCCTCTTATCTCCCTTCCATGAGACTGCTGAACATGGCCAAAACTTCCTAAACCCACCACCTGATCTTATTTCCAGGGAAGAAGAATATGAGATTGAGGCAATACTTGCCCACTGCAGACCTCGGAATCAGTGGCAATATCTTATCTCTTGGAAGGGCTATGCTCCATCTGAAAATACTTGGGAACCAGAAGGGAACCTATGGCATGCCATGGCAGAGCTCCAGGACTACAAAAAGAGACACCCTCATGATTTCCCCTCTTTCCACAGCTAGCAATGGCCTCCATCTCCATTGAACTCTCCCCCCTCGAAATCTCTTTCCTCACCATGCTCCTTCTCCTTTTCCTTTTATGGAAATTCTGGCTCATGGACCATCCCCATCTGTTCCTGTTCCGCTACAGCAGAACTTGATTCCAGTTCAGGTTCATAGCCCCAACAGACATGTCCAACCATGACTGGCACTATTACAACCCCTATAATAGTACTAATTCAGGCTGGGATACCTTGAATAACAATGGAGGAGGATGGGGTGGCTGGGGAAATTAAGATGGATGAGATCCATTCCTATAAAAACCCTCCCCCTCTCACTCTCTCTTCCTCATCCCCCTCTCTCTTACTTAAAATGAAATGTCAATTCCAACTCGCTTCCCTCTAGTCGCTCTTCCTCTAATCATGATCCACCTACTCTATGCCACCATACTTGAGTTGCCCACTATTCTCTTCACCATCAAACAACTCCCAGCATTCATCCAATGTCTGCTTTTCACCCTACTCATATGCACCTATCATGCCTATGCAACCATCTGCCTCTGACTTCAGCAAGGGGCTCCAGAGCAACTTGACCTGGCCAACCCCTTACATGAACTTCGTGGATTCATCCTCGACTCCCTCGAAGAAGCTGGCTTCCACAACCTCATTGCTCTCTTTCCCTACCCCACGCTGGCCCCCGTTCTTGCCCCACTCATCAAAGACGTCCCACACAGAATCCAGGCCCTCTATCTCACCACCATCAATGGGGACACAACCACCCTGCCATTGCACCCCATTCCCATTCACTCACCCCCTGGCACCCCCTCCACCACAGCCCAAACAGCCCCATTGGCCTTGTTTACAGAAGTTAATACATCTCCTCACTCTGGAAATGAGCCACCATCCAATGAAGAAGAAGAGGAACCCTCCATCCCTGGTGCCTATCCTGATCCCACTGCACCCCCATCCATGCACTCTCTCCTTCGCTTCCTCTTCTCATTGGCAAGACCATCTGGAGATTGTGTCTGAGAATCCTTTATCTTCACTACCCATCCATGACCTCGTCCTCCACCACAACGCTCCCCCTCCTCCTCTTCTGCCGATTCACTTCACAGGCAGCCCAGCGCAACTCTGCCACCCTTTTCCATGGGTACCTGCCACTGATGATGCTATGTCTGACATTCATGCAATCATGTTTGCCCCAATTGCCCCCACTTCCATTGCACCATCTGCCACTGCACCACCCTAGGACATCTTCATTCCTCTTGCCCTGAATATGCATGTCCCTCCTGCAATGTTCTCACTCCTGGACATTGCCCCACTACCCGTCCTTATTGCCCTGCTTCCCAGGCAAACTCCGACACAGGAAATAATTGAGTTGGTGATTCAAATCTACAAAGAGGGTAATGTTACAATCACCCCTGAGGAGTCAGAATTCTTCTGACAGGAGTTTGCACAGTTTCTAGAAACACAGCCGCATTAGAAGTTTCAGTAAATGCCAACCATTTATTTCTTCCATTGACTCACTCTTCTTGTATTAACACCATGTTCCATTCCACTCCATTTCCACATGGAACCCATCACCATTCTGCTTCCTCTTCTTCTTATGACTCAGTCTGCAGTATCTGACTCATTTTGCATGGATGTCTGTTTACTCCTCTAGGGTATCTCTCCTTTTGGCCCTCGTAGTTCCCATCTCCACCAGAACGTATAAATACCCAATGCCCATGTACTAGTAGCTCTAAGCTAGTTCTACACAACCCACACATAGTTCTTAGCCACTGCTTGTCTTGATCGTTCAAGCCAATGTGAGATCCTCTATAAAAAGACTTCATTCCACTTGAGAGGGAATGCTGCTAAGTTCTATGCATTCATGTAACAACTTCTATAGTCTTTGGAATAACTACTATACTCAGGAATTCCAGAAGCTAGATAGCTTCCTTAGAGAATCCACCAATGGTTGGATGGCACATTTGTGCACAGTATGAAAAGTCCATATCACATTCCCTCAATTACCTGAAGACATTTCATTTTCCCCATTGGAATTTCACTAGTTTCTATATTGAATCTAGAACCTTTCACAATAGTGATTATCCCTGGATACACTGATTGTGCAGAGTGTACAAGGCTACTTCATTAGGAATGCTAATGCCTACCAATCACAAATCACTATCCTAAAACAAGCAATCCTATCAGCCTTACAATCTCACCCATTGCCACTGCACATTCTCCAAGTACCTGACTTGATGGAGCTTGAACAAGTTTTGCAACAGATCTTGAATCCACAAACTACACCACCATCACAAGTTTCAAATCACTCCTTGACACATTTAATCAATTGTCACAATTTTTATCTGAGCCTATTGCCTTATATTCATTTGTGCAAAATGCCATGACACAATCTATGGATATTGTAAACTCTGCAAATTCCAAATCCAAACTACTCACAACCTTGGACTCAATTTCAAAACCATTTGAATTCAACTCCAAATTTATCTTCAATTCCATAGACTGGGAATCTACCTTCTTATCAGGAGATTCTGTTTGAAGCACTATCTGACCTTTAGCAATTATGACACACCTTGATGCATGTATTCCAAGCTCACATGAGACTGGACCATTTATATTTTGGATGGCAAGGTAGAATGAATTTTCTGTTAGCTACCTGGAATCTTGGATTATTTCATATGGTCTGATACAAGTGTGCTACATGCTTTCTCTACTCCAGCACCTTAGCAAAAGCTGATAAATACATCAGCAGATTCAATCATGACATTTCACATCCTCAGAACTCCACTAATAATCCCATGCCTGGCATAGAAGTGCTAAATAATAGACAATACTCCTAACTCTAAAAAAGTGCACCACTTGACCATTAAAATTCTAGTTTCTCAGCTATTCCTTCATCATCTTCCATTATCCAATGTTGAGGTGAGAATGTTATGTGCTGTACTAGACTGTGTTGACACCTGAACCAGTACTACTCTTGCTACTATGTCTACCACCTTTCGTCACTATAAAGAGCATGGATCTTTCATTTACACCCACATTTCTCAAGAATCCCATCAAGCTATTGCCCTTGGATATAACTCCTCTAATCCACCATGATTGAAATCTAATATGGAAATTTATTTGCCTACTTAAAGCTATTCAATCTATGTCAAAGTTCTTCAACAAGTTCTTCATATAGAAAATCAGACTCTGCACATATCTGTTGAGCCATCTACTAGCTATTGTGGTGATCATCTACCTGGCAATCCATATACTCTAATCATTTCTATTATATGGATTTGTTCTTTTATTTGATTATTGTCACTTAAATGTCTTTTTTCTTGGTAAAAGAAATCCTCTAGATCTACTTCTCCTTCACCAATACTTTTTGAATATTATATACATACCAACACCATCTTCATCTCTTCCAGTTTCATATGCCTATTTGTGAAAACCTCTCATACCACCTACTCTCCCCCAATGATATATAAAGTTATCACCATCCTCACTTCCAATCCAATTACCTACTTTACACTATGTAGACTTTTGATTGGAATTCAAACACTCTACCTGTGCATCCTGCTTTTTGCCAGCCATGAGTCAAAATGAAGTAGAATCTATCAACAACATCCTAGATGTTCCCACCAATAACATCACACATCTTATTGTTGAAGAAGAACTAATCTACCATCTTTTTCCAATACTTGAAGTCTACAATGAGAACAATTGCATTCAAACATCTATGCCAGTAATGGTTGAGTACCATGCTATCATAACCTTGGCACCCCACCAAGGAAATCAACCTGTAGTCTGACTACTTGGACATGTCAAGCATGGTACCTACTTTACAAGTATGCACAAATGTTCAACAAAAGACTAAACAATGCTGTCAGACAACAACCTAATCAGCAGTATACACTAGATTGTACAAGAATGACAGATGTATTTTGGCCACCGTTTTCCACCATACATTATACCATCATTTCTCAAGCAATCCAAGAAGAAACTGCTAGACAGGCATCACCAGATTCTATTGACAGACAAATACTAGCTACTATTGAACCACATTTTGAGAACAAAGTTCCACACACTTACCCCCAACACTTGTGACAATCTCACATCTTGTTCATCATTACAATATCTTTGTCAATCCATTCTCTGTTACTATCTATTCTCACCAATCATGGCACAACCAACTAGAAATCCATTAATGGATTCCCATCAAGAGTTTGATGCTGGAAGCCTCAACTGGTATCATGAGGAGCAACACCTCATAATCCAACTGTTTTCTACCCTAGAGACATTTCTCCTAATTATTGTCAAGAGGCATAGAGTCACCATCCAAACCAAACACCTCCACCTGCTACTATTGAATACCATGCCATAGTTACTCTCCAACCAGAGCAAAATAACCATCCAGTGGTAATATGGACATGTGGCACTTGTTTCACCATATATTGCTTTGTTGTAAATTTAAATCACCAACTTGACATAGTTTGTTGGAGATAGAATACCCAAGCCATGCTATTGTCACCAAATTACCACCTCATACATTTTTTTGCATCCACCCTTTCCTCCCATCCATCCAAGTATAATCTTGTCAGCTATACAAAATCATGGTACAAGATCTCCATCTCCATCTGCTGAAGAATACAGAATAGTACCAATCTCACTTCTCAATCTTCCCAAGATCAATGGCATAAGCCAGACTTATCCAGGGTAGATTGGTCACCTTAGTCAGCAGTCACCTGAGTCAATTTGAGATGATTGATTTCTGTTCCCTGTGAATAACCTGCACAAAATAGATTCATGTGGTATCATGGAAAATACAAACCCAAATCTCTAGACTCTTTTGTCAACTCAAGATAAGCAAGTTGCTTTAACATGTATTCTATACATGACAACCCCCATTTTTGTTACATGGATACATAGAACCTAGCAGCATTCCATCACAAGTGGAATGAGGACTTTTCTAGAGGGTCTCACGTTGACTCAAACTGTTGAGGCAAGTGGTGGCTAGGAACTAGGTGTGGATTGCATAGAACTAGCTTAGAGCTACTGGTACCCGGGCATCGGGTATTTATACCTTCTGGATGGAGATGGGAACTACAAAGGCCAAAAGAAGAGATATCCTAGAGGAGTAAGTGGACATCCATGTGGAATGAGTCAAGTACTGCAGATAAGCCATGAGGGTAAAAGGGAGAAGCAGAAGTGAAAAGGTGATGGGTTTTGTATGGAAGTGGGACAAAATGGAACGTAGTGTTGATACAGAGGAAGAATGTGTTGTGTGCCTGGTGATTGCTCACTATGGCGGACCTGTGTGTCAGCATTGAGGCACACTTGTGCCTGGTGTCTGCTTCAGCCACAATGTGGCTGAACTTGTTGTTATGTATAGTTGTTGTGGTCTCTTAGTTTATATCCTGAGAGTACGATGTTCCTTCTCTTCAGCCTTTGACATCGGACTCCAGGTATGTCCTTAGTGCATTCTAGCACCCTAATTCAGTCTTTGACATCGGACTCCAGCTGCCCTTGTTCAGCTGTCGCTGTCTAACAGAATGAGTCATTGGAAGAAATAAACTGGCAGCATATACCAAGACATCTCTACTGGAACTGGATTTTGAGAAATCGTGCAAACTCTTTCCAGAAGAATTCTGACTCTTCAGGGGTGATTGTAACATTATCCTCTTTGTAGATTTAAGTCACTGACTCGAAAATTTCCCATGTCAGAGCCACGCTGGGAGCCAGGGCAGTGAGGACAGGTAATGGGGCAATGTCTGGGAGCAAGAACACCACAGGAGGGGCACACATATTTCAGGCAAGAGGAGTGAAGATGTCTGGGAGCGGTGTGGTGGCAGATGATGCAGTGGAATTGGGGGCAGTTGGGGCATACATGGTTGCATGAATGACAGATGAAGCATTGTCAGCAATGGGAGCCCATGGGAGGGGTTGGCAGAGTTGGCCTGGGACACCTGCAGATTGAATCAGTTAAAGGGGTGGGAGAGGTGCATTGCGGTGGAGGACAAAATCATGGGCTGTTAGCAAAGACAATAGATCCTCAGAGGCATTTTTCAGCAGGTCATGCCAGTGAGAAGAGGAAGCAAATGATGAAATAGGTGGATGGACCCGGGGGGGAATTGGGATACATAGGTGCTGGAGAGGGTGGCTTCATCTTCTTCTTCAGGCAATAACTCAGTTCAGGGGTGAGGAGGCAAACTAGCTTCTGAAGACAGGGCCAGCGGGGCAGTTTGGGCTGTGGGAGAAGAGGCTGTGGAATGGAAATGGGATGCAAGGGTGGGGTGGTTGTGTCTTTGGCAATGGTGGCAAGATAGAGAGCATAGATTCCATGCAGGACATCCTCAACAAATGGGGCAAGAATGGGGGCCAATGTGGGGGAGGGAAGGAGGAAGATGAGGTTCTGAAAGCCAGCTTCTTCAAGGGAGTTGAGGATAAATCCTCAGAGTTCATGCAGGGCATTTTCCATGTTGAGTTGGTCTGGAGCTCCCTGCTGAAGTCAGAGGCAGATGGTTGCATAGGTGTGGTAGGTATGTATGAGTAGAGTGAAAATTGGACAGTGGGTATAGGCTGGGAGTTGCTTGATCGCAAAGAGGATAGTGGATGACTTGAGGATGGTGGCATAGAGTAATTGAATAGTAATCAGTGGAAGAGTGACAAGGGGAAAACACCTGGGAACAGGAATAGACATTGGGGTGTGGTGCTCTTTTTCTTTTTAAGTATGAGGGGGGGGAGTATGAGGGTGAAGGGGAGGGTTTTTATAGGGGCCTGCCCCATCCGTCTTAGTTTCCCCATCCACCCCATCTGTCTCCATCATTAGTGTTGTTCCATTTGGAATTGGTATTACTATAAGGGTCGAAATAGTGCCAGTCATGGTTGGACATGTCTGTCAGGGCTGTTACAATCTCTGAAGAAGAGATGGCCTTCTTTTGTCAAGAGTATGTGTGGTTCCTGGATAGTCAGCCTCTTTAGATGACCTGGTATATGCCATCTTTTATTTCCTCCATTTCCATTTTCCTGTATTAACACCATGTTCTGTTTCCTTGACTTCACCTGGAACCTGCTGCCCTTCCATCTTCTGTTCTCTGTTTTGTCCTTTTGCTTCGATCCGCAGTACCTGACTCTTTCCACACAGACATCCATCTACTCCTCTAGGGCACCTCTCCTTTTGGCCCTTGTAGTTTTCTCACCTCCATCCAGAACATATGAATACCCAACACCCTGTACTAGTAGTCCTAAGCTAGTTCTATGCAATCCAAAGCTTAGTTCTTAGCCACTGCTCATCCTCATGGTATAGACGATGCGAGACCCTCAACAAGTCTTCATTCCACTTTTGACGGAACACTGCTAAGTGCTATGCATTATAAAGCGTAACAAAATAACTAGCTTTCTTTATCTCCCCTCCACATTGGAGAAGGGAGACAACCCACAAAACCAGCAATCATTTCTTCCAGGTACAGAGTGGACTCCTCTGATGATGAACCCCAACCCTCCAGACTCTTCTCTCTCCCTTCTGAAATTCCTTCCAACTCCATCTGAAGAATCACCAGATCTTCCTGAACCCCCTCTTCCCCTTTCCCTCCCCTTACCCGCCAAGTTGTAAGAACCACCTGTCTCGCTGGAACTATTGTGGCAGCAGCCCACAAAACCTCACGCACTCATAGTGAGTCATCTAGAGAGAGGAGATTGCTCGAAGAAGGACCAGTCTTTTCCTGACCTCTCATGGTAGACATTCTCACCGAAACCCTTGACCCAGAAACCATCCCACCACCCAAATTCGAAACCCCAGACTCAGCATCCATGGCTGACCATGATGAGAATACCAAGGCATACAAAATGAAGGCAGGCCTCCTGGAAGGGTTTTCCAGAGAACCTCAGGATGCTCGATGGTGGAGCAATGCTATGAAGGCATACTTCCTGATCAACCAGAACGCCCACTCCCCCAAGCAGCAACGGCTCATCTTCCTCAATAAAATGGACAAGGGATGAGGAAGATTCTATACTAAGCCCTTACTAGAAAAACTCCTAGATCCAGTAATTGAAGAAAAAGACAAACTGACATTGGGAGAAATCATCCAAGACTTCCTCAAGACTAAAATTTTACCCCACATGATGAAAACACCGCTGCTCGTGGAAAACTCTCCTGCCTCTCCCAGAATCTTTGGGATAAAAAAAATGGCTTTTCTGACTACATAACGAAATTTCAGCTCTATGCCACCAAATCTAAAATCACCAACCCTGTAACTCTCATAGATCGCTTCAACGAAGGACTTGATCCAGACCTCACCACCATGATTATCTCCATGGAAAATCCGCCTACCACCCTCTCTGGCTGGATCAAGAAAGCAAGCCAGTTCCACGCTCAGAAAACCAGACTGGAATGGTATAAGAGAGGAAGGACCATCGGACACCTTCTCCCTCGCGACACTCGCCTCCATTGTGATCCAAATGCCATGAATGTAGACATCATCCGCCTTACCCCTGTGGAACGAGCTCGTTACATCCAAGACAATCTCTATTTCATCTGTCACAAGAAGGGATGTTCCACCCAAAACCACCCTCACCAGGGACCTCCTTGGAGGGGAAATCCAGGAGGACGACCTCCTCGAAATCCTTTCATCGCCACAGGGAGCTTTCGGACTGCTAGAATAACTCCTGACACTAAACAAAGTGAAGTAGAGAAATATATTGCCACCATGGGAAAGAAAAAAGGGATTTCTCATCAAGACATACTTAAAGTGCTAAAGGCTTGCTACAAAGATGATGATGCTTCTTGGGCCAAAGAAGAAGAATCAGCGGCCAACGAAGAACCAATGGAGATACGAGCTACAAAAACCTCTGAAGTGGAGGGTTTTTAAAAGGGGGATGTGAGTCAATGTCATCTCCAATCTCCATTTCTTTCTACGCCTTCCCTGAAGCAAAAATTGTCGACACCAATGCCCTAGTAGACTGTGGAGCCTCCAGAAACCTCATCGATCGAGCACTTGTGGAAAAATACCATCTAAAGAAGGAACACCTTCAAAAACCTCTCATAGCCAAAAACGTAGATGGAACTGTCAATCAAGGAGGAATGGCCCACCATAAGGTCCAAATCACCATACAAATCAGCAACATAGAAGAAGAAAAGGATTTTACCATGCTAAATTACAGAAAAGAAAATATGATTCTCAGGCTCCCTTGGCTACAACAAAGTAACCCTCTTATTGATTGGGCAAAAGGAACTGTCACTCTTCCCGACAAGCCACAGATTCAATGACATGATCACCCTGATGCCATCCAACAACAGTATCTACTCTGCTTTCTTAAAACCTCCCCTGATATGAAAATCAAACAATACTGGATCAGACGACTCCATCTCTCTCCTGCTGAAAGAAATCAACTCTACGCCAGGAAAGCTATCATATCTACAGAAATAGCAATGGCCGAAGAGAAAAATGAAATCTTCCTGCCACCTCATTATAAGGAGTTTGCTGGAGTGTTCGGGGAACCCAAACCAGGGCAACTCCCCCCCCCCCCATCAACCTTTTGACCATTCTATCAACCTGGGAAAAGATTTCATTCCAAAAGTCGCCAAGGTATACCCCTTAAATCCAAAAGAAAGGGAAGCCTGCAAAACCTTCATCAAAGAACACCTCAAAAGCAGAAAGATCATTCCTTTGAAATCCCCCCAGGCCTCCCCATTTTTCTTTGTACCAGAAAAGAATGGAGGACTTCGTCCATGTCAAGACTATCAATATTTGAACTCCCACATAGTCAAGAATGCCTATCCTCTCCTGCTTATCTCTGAACTCATAGACAAAATTAAGGGATCAAAACTCTTTATGAAGTTCAATGTATGCTGGGGATATAATAATGTTCACATAAAGCCTACTGATCAGTGGAAAGCTGCCTTTATTACCCCTGACAGATTATACAAACCCACAGTGATGTTTTTTGGAATGTGCAATTCTCCATCCACCTTCCAGGCATTTATGAATTATATCTTCAAGGATTACATCACAGAAGGATGGCTCATTATCTACATGGACGACCTTCTTGTTCATTCAATCGATGATCCAACCTTATATTGGGAACGGGTGTGCAAGGTGCTTAAACACCTCGCAGAACATGGTCTCTTCCTCAAACTCCCAAAGTGTTAGTTCGAACAAAAACAAGTCAACTTCTTAGGCATGATTGTTTCTGCAAATACAATCTCCATGGACCCAGTTAAATTAAAGGCCATCAAGGAATGGAAAACACCCACTTCAGTAAAACAAGTATGGTCCTTTGTTGGCTTTTGCAACTTCTAGTGTCGTTTCATCCCACATTTCTCACATATCGCTCACCCCCTTCATGCCTTGACCCATAAAGGCAAACCCTGGGCCTGGACTCCTGATTGCGAACGAGCTTTCTGCACTGTTCAACAGGCCTTTCTCTCTCAGCCTGTTCTCACCATGCTGGATACTTCCAAACCTTTCTCCATCATGACCGATGCCTCTCTCATTGCTGCTGGGGGAATTCTCATGCAGCAGGATGCTAATGGCAACCTCCATCCCTGTGCTTACTTCTCCAAAACATTTGGGCCAGCAGAATGAAATTACGACATATATGACTGGGAGTTGCTCGCCATCATCAAAGCCCTAGGAACCCCTCACCACACTACCATCTTCACTGACCACAAAAATCTCACCTATTTCCACCAACCTCACAAACTCAACCGTCGACAGGCCTGCTGGGCCATGTTTCTTGAGGACTTTGACCTCCTCTTTATCCATGTCCCAGGCTCCAAACTGGCCCCCGCAGATGCCCTTTCTCAAAAAGATGATGTAGATACCTCTGATGACAACACAGCAGTTACCCTTCTCCCTGACTCCATTTTCACTCGTGCCCTTGACCTCTGTGTGCAACAGTGTATCGCTGAAAACACTGTCCTTGACCCGACTGCTCAACATTTCATAAAGGAACTCAATTCAGGTTTCCTCCCTCTCCCCTGTTTGGCTCCCCACAACTGGTATTTTGATGGCACCAACCTTTACTTTAAACAGTGACTCTACATTCCCCCTGAGCCCCATCAGGACCTAGTTTGTGCTCTTCATGAATCCCCTGTGGGAGGCCACGGCGGCATCTTCCACACCCTCCATCTTCAAAAAGATTACTTGTGGCCTGGCATGTCCACCTTCATTCATCATTTCGTCACTGGCTGTGCCACCTGTCAGGTGTCAAAAATAAATACCCATCCTACAGTTCCCCCCTTTTCCCCTCTCGACTCTGCTGCCACTCACCCCTTTCAGCAACTATGCTCTGATATGCTCTCAGAGCTTGCTATTATGACCTGATCATAACAGTCTTGCTTTTATGGGTGAGGGCATTTAATGGGTTGAAAATGGTGGAGAAGTTTAGAATGAAGTGGTAGTAGAAATTACAGAAGCTAAAGAACAACTGGACTTCTTTAACTGAGAATGGAGTTTTCTAGATGTCAATGGCAGAGAGTTTAACAGAGTCCATCAAGATTTCATAAGCAGAGATAACCATGCTGAGGAACTCCATTTTGCATTGTTCAAATTGGCATTTAAAGAGTTTAAGAAACAAACCATGTTCCTTAAAGCATTTGAGAACTTTTCAAATGAGTTCACAATGGTGGGTGAGGTTGTTGTCTGTATGGACCATAAAGTTGTCCATGTAGATGATAAGCCATCCTTCTACTAGGTAATTTCCAAAGATATGGTTCATGAAGGCTTGGAAGGTCAGAGGGAAATTGCACATGCCAAAGAACATGACAATTGGTTCATACAATCCTTTTGGGATGATGAATGCCACTTTCCACTGGTTCTCCTTTTTGATCCATATATTATTATATCCCCAGCAAACATGATCTTTTTTATATAAAAAATAATAAAACTTGGAAATATAAAAAAGTAGTACATCAAACTTCATGAAGAGTGTCAATCCTTGAAGTTTATTGACAAGGTTGGAGATAAGTGGAAGGAGGTAGGCATTTTTTACCATGTGAAAGTTCAAGTATCAGTAGTCTTGACAAGGGTGAAGTCCTCTATCCTTCTTAGGCACAAAGAAGAAAGTTAATGCCTGAGGGGATTTGGAAGATATGATTTTCCCTGATTTCAAATATTCCTTGATGAACTCTTTGCATGCCTTTCCTTTAAGGGGATTAAGCAGGTACACTTTGGTGCTCTTTGGCACAAAGTCCTTGTCTAGATCAATCGCATGGTCAAAGAGTTGGTGTGGAGGGAGATCTCTGTCCTTTGATTCTCCAAAGACCTTGGTGAAGTTGGCATATTGGGGTGGAAGTTTGACATCTCCCTTTTTTGCAGACATCATGAGTGAAGTAGAAAAAGTGGTTTTCCAGATCTGAATGGTGTGTTCCATGAGGGAGAGGAATTGTTTCTCAAGGAGTTCTTGATTTATGAATAAGTCTGGAGCAGCTCAAAGATACTAGGTATTGCTGCTCTAGGGCTTCATTGTCATTCTTTTTGTATATTCATTGGAAGATATCAATACTTTCAGCAGTCCTGTCAATCTGAGGGTTGTTGTTGTTAAAGAGCAGGAGAACTCAGAGGGAAAAGCTAGCCAGACCAGGACTCGAACCTGGGACTACCCAACAGTACTGGAAATGTCTTAACCACTAGACTACCCGGCCTTGTCACTGTCTGAGATGTGTTGGCTTAGAATCCAACAGTTGTTTTGTAACCATGGCATTCCTAGGATCATTTCATCTTTTCTACAGTGAAGGACCATAAAGTCTCAGATTTCTTCATGGTCACCAACTTTGACAAAGAGACAAGTCTTGGTTCAGATTACTCCTCCTTGGTTGGCAGTTCTATCGACATTTTGAGCTTTGAGCACTTTATCCAAATGAGAGGTGGGAAATCCATATCTCTCAGCCAGGTCTTTATGAATAAAGTCACCAGAGGCTCTGCAATTGACAAGGGCTATTACATCAGCAGTGGTTCATTTAGAGAGAGAGAGAGAGAGAGAGGAATCCTCATGGATTGTGGGCCAATGGTGTGGTTGAGGACTATGGCAATCATGGCAATACACTCTGTTTTAATTTGTTGTTACACTGGTTGCCTAGCTCCTAGCAGCATTCTGTTACATAGAATGAAGACTTATAGAGAATCTCACTAGACTCTTAACCATAGAAGCAAGTGGTGGCTAAAAACTACACTGGTATTACATAGAACTAGCTTATGGAACTAGTGTACATGAACACTAGGTATTCATATGTTCTGGATGGTGGTGGGAATTATGAGGGCCAAAAGGAGAGATACCCTAGAGGAGAAATACAGGTGTCTGTTATTGAGAAGGAATCGAGGATCAAAGGAAACAAGAATCAAAGGAAGTGAGTCATGGAGGGGGGGAAAGAAGGAATCTGGAACTCCATATGGAAGTAATGAAAACAGAGATCAGTAGAAATATAGGAAGTGAGTTATGGCAACTGGCCAAGAAGAAGAATAGAAGAAACAAATTGTGGTATACCAAGGCTTCTATAGATCCCATGTTTCAAGGAAATGCATATACTCCTATTGGAAGAATTCCTGCTCTTTGAGGGATATTGTAACATTACATCCTTTGTAGATTTGAATCACTGACTCAAAATGCTCCTGTTGAGGTGTGTACAGTCACTGGGGCATGGGAGCAATGGTTGGGGCAATGTCCAGGAGCACAAATACTACAGTAGGGGCATTTGTATTTAGGGCAAGAGGAAGAAAGGTGTCCTGGTGTGAATTCACAACAAATAACACAATGAAAGTAAGGATAGTTATACATGGTTATGCAAATGACAGATAAAGCATCATCTGTGAGGGGTATGTCTGGAAGGGGTTGGAAAAGTTGCCCTGGTGCTGTGGCTGAGTGAATTGGCTGGAACAGGGATGGGTTCATATCATGAGATAGGATGAGCCCACTGCAAGGGGTAATTTCAGTGGGGTTCTCCAAAGCTGTATGCATGCGGTTTTTCCAATGAAGCAAGGAGCCAAAAGAGATTGTGGATGGTGCCTTCCTAGGGGGATCAGGATGAGTTTTTGGAATGGAGAAGGATGTACTTTCTTCTTCCATGGATGTTGAAGGGCCTCAGAGGCAAGTATATAGATAAGGCAGTGGAGCCGACTCTCTTTCCAGGGCCTGGGAAGAGGGGGGACTGTTATTGGAGGAAGTGGGAGAGGGGGGTTGCAAGAGTATGGTGTTTCTGGTTGGTGAGGTGGAGGCTACAGAAGGAGAGAAAAGATAGGTAGAGCAAATGCCAAAGAGGACATCTTGAATGAGGGGAATAAGGATCAGTGCTAGAAGGGGATAGAGGAGCATGGCAAGGTAGCCTCAGAATCTAGCTGCATTGAAGGTGTCAAGGATGAATTCCCTGAGTTCCAAAAGGGTATTGCTAATCTCAGGTTGTTCTGTAGTTTCCTGTTAAAGATGGAGGCTGATGGTCAAGTAGGCATAAAAGATATGGATGAGTGTGGGGAGAAGGGGGTGTTGATAAATGCTAGGGAGTTATTCCAGTATGAGGAGGATAGATGGGGAGTTGAGGACCATGGTATAGATCAAATGAATGGTCATGATGGAGAGTGCAACAAGAGGGAGGTGAGTTGGTTCTGGTGCAGGAAGTTGAGGAATGGACATTATGTGTTCTATAAGAATTCAGCTGAGAAGGAGAGTTTATATAGGGAAATTAATTTCCCCATCTGTCTTGGTTTCCTTTCCAGTTAGAACTACTGTAAGGATCAGTGAATCTCCACATATGGTTCAATATTTCTGTCAGGGATGCAAATCCTATCTGGAACTGGATTCTGTTGGTGCAGAACAGAAACAGATTGGGGCAGTCCACACAGCAGAGTTTCTACAAAAAGAACAGGATTAGGAGGGTGGAAAGGGCAGCAAGTTTGTGAGAGGAGAGGGTGATGGAGATGGAGGCCATGGTTAGCTGTGGAATGTGTGGAAGTCATGAGGGTGTCTCTTTTTATAGTCTTGGGTTCTGCAGTGGCATGCTGTAGGCTTCCTTCCAGTTCCCATGTGTTTTCCAAGGTGGCATAGTCTTTCCAGGAAATAAGGTACTGCCTCTGATTTCAAGGTCCATGATGCCAATATCACCTCAATTTCATATTCTTCTTTGCTAGCAATAAGGTTAGGGGGAGGGTTGATGAAATTTGGACCATGGTCTTGGATTTCTCAAAAAGGGGAGAGAAGGAAAGCATGGAAGACATCATGGATCCTTCATCTGGCTAGGAGTTTGAGGCAGAAAGCCACAGAAGATAGTACCTGAGTAATTTCAAATGGTCCTTCTCTTGGAGCTAATTCCCATGAGGCATAGTGGATTCCTGTTGTCCAGCCACACCTTATCTCTGACCTTCTATTTCGGAA
Source organism: Strobilomyces dryophilus (assembly GCA_038089955.1). Lineage (NCBI taxonomy): Eukaryota > Fungi > Basidiomycota > Agaricomycetes > Boletales > Boletaceae > Strobilomyces > Strobilomyces dryophilus. Next base: position 17,803 of record JBBPLT010000249.1, on the reverse strand, counting down.
GTTATGGGAAGATCTGTTCTTTCATTATCTGTTGGGATCACTTATGGGTGGCCAGGGCCTTTGATTGAGTGAAGTTGAATTCAGAAAGGTTGGTTTCTAGGGCCAGGAGAAAGGTTTTTCTGAGAGGTGAATAAGCCCTGTGTTCATATCTGAGGATCAGGGAGAATAGCATTATAAAACACAAGTCCTAGGTGAGGGGACATCCAGGAGTCATATGTAAGGGTCTTGGGTGCAATAGGCTTGACTCAAAAGGGGGCCCAAGGTGTTTGCTGAAGTCCAGGACACTCTAGAATGAACTGATGCTTGGTCTGAGGGTGCAGGAAACTGGAGTTCAAAAAAACTAGTTAGTCAGTCAAGTAAGAAGGTGTCAGTGAGGTGTCAGTGAGGTAGAAGAGAGCTCTCAGACAAAGGAGAGGAGCTAGCTGGATGTTTGGCAAGTGGTAGAAAGGTAGGTAGAAGCTAGATACATGTGTAAATATGAGAACCAGCCTTAAACAGGGGTTGGGATGCACCAGGCTTTGTAAGTAAGGTATAAAAGCCTAAATAGACTGGTCTGGATGAAAGGTAAGTAAGACCAAGATTTTCTGTGGAAGACCAATATATATGGTCCAGACCACAGGAAAAGTGTCAGTCAACCAGTCTTGCAGTCCATCAGCCCTGGGCATTGTAGGGATGGACTAGTGGCATGTCCAGAATGTCTGGGTTAGACTGACATGTAGTCCAGACCATGGGAAAATTGGTCCAGACTATTGATCTATCAGTGCATGATGATATTCAGGCTTGGAAAAGGGATAGAGGTTGTTGGGCAAAGTCCAGATGTGGATAAACAGGAGGTCAAAGTCTTCAAGAAACATCATTTAGTAAGCCTGATGTTAGTTAAGCTTATGAGGTTGTTTAAAGTAGATGAGGTTCTTGTGGTTGATGAAAACAGTGACATGATGGGGTGTACCCTGAAGATAGTGCTGCCATTGTTTGAGGGCCTTAATGATGGCAAGAAGCTCTTGGTCATAGATATCATAATTTCATTCAGCAGGGGTGAAGGTTTCAGACAAATATGTGCAAGGATGAAGGTTTTTATTTTCATCAGCCTGCATAAAGACACCTCCTGCTGCAGTGAGGGAGGCATCTATCATAATGGAAAAGGGTTTTATCACATCTGGTAGGATGAGAACAGGTTGAGAAAGACAGGCTTTTTGGAGGAGTTGGAATATGTGATCACATTTGGGCATCCAGGTTCAGGCCTTGCCCTTATGAGTGAGTTTGTGAAGAGGGTGGGTAATCTGGGAGAAGTCTTGGATGAAATAATGGTAGAAGTTGCAAAAGCCAATGAAGGAACAGATGACTTTGATAGAGGTAGGAGGTTTCCAGTCCTTAATGGCTTTGAGCTTGGTGGGGTCCATGGAAATGGTGTCAGCAAGGACTATCATTCTAAGGAATTTGACACATTGTTGCTCAAATTGACACTTAGAGAGTTGAAGGAAGAGGCCATTTTTCTCCAGGCATTGTGGGACCTTTCAAATGCATTCATAATAAAGAGTGATGTCATCTGCAAAATAAATGTACAAGATCATCCATGTTGATGATGAGCCATCCTTCTGCAATATACTCTTTAAAGATGTGATTCATGAATGCCTGGAATATGGAGGGGGAGTTGCACATTTCAAAGAACATGATGGTCAGCTTGTAGAGACTGTTAGGGGTAATGAAGGTGGCCTTCTATTGGTCAGAAGGTTTGATCCAAATGTTGTTGTATTTCCATCAAATATCAAATTTGGTAAAGAGCTTAGATCCTTTGAGTTTGTCTACTAGATTGGACATGAGTGGAAGAAGGTAACCATTCTTGATCATATAGGTGTTTAAATAGTGGTAATCCTAACAGTAACTAAGTCCTCTATCTTTTTTTAGGGACAAAGAAAAAGGAGAATGCTTGGGGGATTTCGAGGATATGATTTTGCCATTTTTCAAGTACTTGGTGATAAATTCTTTGCATGTATCACACTCTTGTGGATTAACCAGGTAGACCTTGGCGACTTTTTGGATGAAGTCTTTAAGGTTGATGGTGTGGTTGAAAAAATAATAGGGTGGGAGTTTGCCAGGTTTGAGTTCTTTGAAGATGTCTACAAACTCTTTGTAATGATCTAGAAGATCCTGCTCATCCTTTTTTGCCTTTATGGCAAGTTCAGTGGAAATAGTGGTTTTCCTACTTAACAACCTAGCATATTGAAGGGGGAATAGTTTCATTCATCATAACCAGCATTGTTCTATGATGAACAACAGAGAGGCATCAAGAAATCATAGGAGGTATCATTGTTTGGTTGCATCAGAGTGGTCATGTCTCCAAGAAGTGGATTTATCAGAAAGAGTGATAGTTCCAGTGGTCCAATTGATGAAGGGGTTACTTTGTCAGAGCCAAGGAAGTCCTAGGATCATGTTTTCCTTGCCATAGTTGAGGACCATGAAATCTTGTTCTTCTTCCACATTTTCTATCCAGAGAATGATCCTTACTTTGTGGTGAATGATTTCTTCTGGGTTTTCAGCTCCATCAACATTCTGAGCTTTAAGGGATTTCACTATCCATTCCTTTTTTAAGCAATGTTTTTTAACCAGGATTTGGTCAATGAAAATTCCAGAAGCTCTATAATCAATGAGGGTGTTTGTGTCAATAATTTTTGCTCCAGTGAAAGCATAAAAGGAAATTGGGATTCTCATAGAGTAAGCTTTTGCATTGGATATTAGTACAGGAGCAATTATAGCTTTAGGAAGTCGTGACATCGATACACTTCTCCCTTTTAAAAACCCTCTTCATTAAAAATCTAAATAGCCCTGACTTCTACAGATTCATCATCATCTATCATCTGGGATTTCTTCATTCGAGTTCCTTTCATTTTCCTCACAACAGGCTTTGAGGACTTTGAGAACATCTTGGGAAGAAATCCTCTTTGTCTTTCCAATAGAGAAAACATACTTGTCCACCTTGGTCTGTGGGTTTGTGGTAGAGTGAGTGTGGATGGAGGAAGTTGGTTTGTTCAGGGAGGTCTTCCTTGTGAAGTCTTTTCCTTTTCCCTGGTTTTAGTTATGGGGGGAATTCCTAGTGGAACAGCCTTTCTTGTGGCAGACAAAGCAAAGGTTGTCATGAATATGTAGAGCTTATTTGACAGGGGAGAGTCATATGGTGTCTATGTCCATGGTGTTGGAGTCTTGTCTGCAGGAGTTTGAGTTGCAAAGAAGAAGGTGTCCAACTGTCCATCCTTTTCTATACCACTCCAGTTGGGTCTTTGGATATGGAACTTGCTGGCTTTCTTGATCCAGTCATTGAGAGTAGTGGGAGGTTTCTCCATGGAAATAATAATGCTGGTGATTTCAAAGTCTAGCTCTTCATTGAACTGATTGATAAGGGTCATGGGATTGGTGATTTTCAATTTAGCAGCATAAAGTTGGAATTGAGTTATGTAGTCCAAGAATCCATTCTCTTTGTCATGAAGATTCTAAGAGAGACAAGCAAGTTTACTTTGGGCAGTGGCATGCTTATCATGGGGGGTGAAGGTAGTGAGGAAATCTTGGACAATTTCTTCAACAGAAGATTTGTCTTTTTCAGTGACAATGGGGTCAAGAAGCTTTTTCAAATAGGGCTCTGTGAAGAACCTTCCTTTATTCATCATATTAGGAGTGAAATAGGCTTTCATGGCATTACTCCATCATCAGGCATCCTGCAGATCTCCAGAAAATCCTTCATGGAGTCTGACTTTCTTGGTATCCATGATGGAGTAGTGGATGTCCTCTGGTGTGCTGTAGAGACTGGTAGGCCTCTATGGTCATATCACCTCTTTCTACTATATTTTGACCATATATTTCCTTCTCCAAGCCTCCTTATCCCCTCTTTGCCTCTTTTATCTCACTTTGTGCTCTTTTACCTTAGACTGAGTACATAGACTGACGACTGGGCCCAAGCTTGTCACACCAGTCCTAGTTTTCTGAAGATTGGTTTGTTCGACTGGCCCAGTGGCTCAGTTCCTTTATTTCCAGATCTTGTCACATATACTTGCTATCTTGTTACTGTTGTCTTGGCATCAACCTTAGAGTTGGTAACCTTGTTTCATCTATTTTTATCCTTGTCTCCATTTATCAAGCTTGATAGACTTATCTACTCATTGTCAAATCTTGGGCATACCCAGACTATAAAGTGATGTAGTTAGACTTGTGCAATCCAGCTACCATTTGCTCACAACCACCAACCACCATCTCACCATCCACTGTCTCGGCCTGTCGCCAACTATCTTCGCCATCACTGCTTACCATCTCAGCCTATTGCTAACTACTGTCACTGTCACTGTTCACTGCCTTGGCCCATTGCAAACTACTGTCTCCATCTCTATTCATGCTTCTGCTCATGACCATACTACTGTTTGCTCATCCCAACACTGTACTTGCTCAAAGATTGGTTTATTGATCTTGTTATATGCTCACTGGTCTCATCTACTTAGTTACTGGACTACTGGACTATCGACCAGTCCAACCAGCACACCTTCTCAAGCTTCCAGACTGCCAGTCTCTTGCTCTTGGTCGACTTCCCTCTTTCTAGACCTCTTCCAGAGTTCTCTAGAGGTGAACTAATTGCTTTTACACACCCCCTTTGATCACCTGGACCTGTCCCCAGGCTAACTGGACATAGGATCTTTAAAGCACAGGTTAGATCTTCTTTAGTGAGAGGTGGTGGAGGGACTGATCCTTCTTTGAGCAATCTCCTTTCTCAAGGTGGCAATGGATTTCTATGGGTTTCCAGGGTACTAGTAAGGCAAGTAGTCCTAACAGTTCATCGAGAAGGGGGAAAAGGGGAAGCCAGGGCACACAAAGATCCTGTAATTCAGCTAGTGGGTGGATTGGATAATAGTTCTCTGGGAAGGGAAAAGAGACTGGAGGATTGGGGTTTGTTACTATTGGAGTTGTCGACTTTGTACTGCAAGGAAATGTTGGCTATACAAGCTTCTCCCTACTTTCATGTGGAGGAAAGGAGTGAAAATGCTAGTTCTTTTGTTATGCTGGTTGTATAGCTCCTTGCAGCATTCTGTTACAAGTGGAACAAAGATTTATAAAGGGTCTCACTAGACTCTTAACCATAGAGGCAAACAGTGGCTAGAAACTACACTGGTATTGCATAGCTTAGGGAACTAGTGTACATGGACACCAGGTATTTATATGTTCTGAATGGTAGTGGGAACTACATATAAGGGCCAACAGGAGAGATACCCTAGAGGAGAAATGTGGGTGTCTGTTGTTGAGAAGGAATTGAGGATCAAGGAAATAAGGATCAAAGGAAGTGAGTCATGGAGGGGGCAGAAAAAGGAAACCAGAACTCCATGTGGAAGAATGGAAACAGAGATCAGTAGAAATACAGAAAGTGAGTCGTGGCAACCTGTCAAGAAGGAGAATGGAAGAAACAAATGGCAGCATATACCAAGGCTTCTATAAATCCTGTGTTTCAAGGAAATACATATACTCCTATCAAAAGAATTCCTACTCTTCAAGGGATATTGTAACATCTGTGATTTCCTTATTTTCCATGGGGTGGTTTGAGTGGCATCTATATCCATAGCATCTAGGTTGTGGTTGTCTAGCAGAGTTTCTAGTAGGAAGGACTTGACCATTTTGTCTTTTCAATAAAGATCTAATTTCATCTTCTGGGCATGGAATTGGCTAGCCTTGTCAATCCAATCAGGGAGAGTTGTTGGGGGGGGGGGGGTCTTCCATAGTAATGATCATGGTAGTCAGCTCTGGGTCCAGTTCTTTGTTGAGTTGATCAATTAGAGTGATGTGGTCCATGATACCAGCTTGGGCGATGAGAAATTGGGGGAATTAGGTCATGTAATTGGAGAAACCATTCTCTTTATTTCATAGATTTTGTCAGAGGGACTTTAGTATAGTTCTAGCCTTAGCTCCAACATCATAAGGGGTGAATGCGATGAGGAAGTCTTTGATGACAGAGGAGATGAAGGGCTATTCCTGTTCATCTTCTGAGAGTGCTTTTTTGACCAGTGGTTTTGCAAAGAGTCTTTCTCACTCATTCCAGAGTTTATTGAGAAAGATCAGTACTTGTTGCTGCAGGGAGAACAATTTGCTGTTGATTACATAGTATGCCCGCATGGTATTGCTTCACCATTGGGCATCATTGGGTTTTCCAGAGAAGTCCCTGGGCATTCTAGCCATGACCTCTTTTGGAGTAGTTGTATGAGGGGAACTTTCCTCTTTCTATTCTATAGTTTCCACAGATGGAGGAGCCAGTCTATCCCTGAGCAGTTCCCTATCTGCTATTATATCCATGGGGATGATAGTTCCTGTGCCTGTAACTGAGATTTCATATTGGGAGAAGTTGCAAATGTCAGAGTTGTGGATTTCTATTTGGGATCCTTCCATGGAGGTGGAATAGGTGGTGGAGGCTCCTTCTGAGATAGGAGTGTTGAGCATTTCTTTCATGTTAGTGGTTTCCAGGTAAGGATGTCAACAGCAAGAGAGTATGTTATTGGAGGATGGGTTTTGGTATAGAGCTCAGACTCACTCTACATGTATATCCCACCTTTTGCCTACTATCTGGACTTCACCTGACAATCTCTATCCCTCTTCAAAGCCTAAATACCATCACGCACTGATAGAATGATAGTCCAGACTGATTTTCCTGCAATCCAGACTACATGTCAGTCTAACCCAGACATCCTGAACATGCCACCAGTCCATTCCTATGACGTCTGGGGCCAGTGGATTGCAAGACCAGTCGACTGATACTTTTTCCTACAGTCTTGGGACAGTTAGCATTCAAAGTCCCCCTTGGATGTGGAGCACTAGCTTGCTCTATGGTACTATCCATGTATTCTTCCATCATCCACACACCATCCCGAGCTCTTAAACCTCACCCTGAGACAATCCAATTGCCCTAAAACCATTCCAGGCCTTACATCTCATAGGACCAATGTTCTTGGAGCTAAAACCAATGAAGACCAATGTTTTTCCCATGGCCTGAACCACTCTCAGGCCATAGACTGAGATGATTGATGCTTTTCCCATGGTCCAGACTATGCATTGGTCTAACCTATAGATTTTGGACCACATTTTTTTACTTTAGCCCACTCTATTTAGGCATTCCCCTGTACCTAACAGCACCCCATACCTTAGTTTACAAGGTCTGATGATTCTCAGGCCTACTTAATGTCTTTTAGTGTATTTACACATGTATCTCCCTTTACCTTACCTTCTACCATCTGTTTACTACCCATCAGACTGCCCAAAAACCCTTCCTATCGCCTGAAAATCTCTTTTCTTCCATCCTTGGCCTCTCCTTGACCTCTCCATCCTTGACTGCACTTCAGAGTTTTCAGACTCCACTTTACCATACCTTCAGTCCAAGCATCAGTCCATCCTAGGGCTTCTCAGACTTGAGCAAATGTCTTGGGCCCCATTTTGGGTTGAGCATATTGCACCTACAGATCCTCCCCTGCTATTCTCCCCAAGGAGGATTGCTGTTTTACAACTGGAGCCCACTGTGAGGGGGTTTCAAGGTTTCACTTGAAGTTCCCATTTCACTCCCTAACAAAAATAAACTGCCCATTCATTTCATTTCCAGAGTCCTTCTGTCAGGCTCATTTTAACCAACTCATTTTCATCACCTACTCAACCAAAACTTTAAATCCCATTCCTTGCCCTGGAAGTTTTCTTTACAGCTGCCTTTTTCCACTTTCACTTTACCTCCATACCATGACATCACCATCCCTACCTTTCTGCACTGATGCTGCTGCACCTTGATTTGATGGGACAGCATCTGACTTCATCCCCTTTCTAGAAATGATCGAAAAATTGACTAAAATGTCAAACTACCACAGTCTGAGCAAATCAGGTTCACCTACCACTATGCCTCACTCAATGAGGCTAATTTCTGGGATATACTCCTGGAAACCACCACACAACCACCTGACTGGGAGGCCTTCATCTCAGCCATCCTACTGCACTACCCTAGATATGAGAAAGATACCCAGTCTATATCTCAGCCCTCTGCATTGCCATCTTGGGCATAGGCCAATCAACCAACACACACACAGCCACCACTGGCACCTGTCCCAACATCACCCCAACCACCAACACCAATGTCATCCACATCACCAACACCAACACCATCTACATCACTGACACCAACATTACCACTGACTTCACTACCAACATCCTGGCCCTGGTTGCCACCATCATCACTGACTGGTGGTCTTACCCCTATCCCATGACCAGTTATGGTCCTCACACTCATGGCACCAGTAGCACTAATGCCATCAGTCTACCTCACTGGCCATCTCAGCACTCACTACTCCCCATGTCATACCCATCTCAGATGCCATTATGCTTTATCGCGATGTCTGGACAATCTACACAGCCACCATGGTTGCATTAGACCACATTGCACTACCATGTCACACAATGATTTCACCTTGAACTATCTCCATGCTCACTAATCCAGTTTTTATAGCCTTTGTCCTCACCACCTGGAAAAGGTACCAGGCAGACCTTGTCAAAACCTGCACACATGCACCTGCATTGGACAACTGAGCATGAGCCACACCTGATGCAGTCTTATTTGGCTTGGTGCCCATACCAACCACATTGGACAACCAAGTGTGAGCCATATCCATCATGGTCTTGTCCAGTTCAGTATCTCTACTGACCTCACTAGACAACTGAGCACAAGCCATGACCAATGTGGTCTCATCTGGCTTGGTGCCCTTACCATCTCTCACCCCTCCACCAAATTTTCACACTGATTATTTTTAGCTACCACTGCCCAAACCAAAAAACCATGTGTGGTCATATTCATGTACACCATCACCATCACCATTTGGCCCATCACCAACAGCCTGTGCAGCATTACCAACATTACCATCAAATGACACCTGACTGCTCTAACCAGTCATGTTGTTATCATTGCCTCCACCACTGTCATCATTCTTGCATCTGTCCTTGCCTTTGCCCTTGTCACATGCTGTCACAGCCCCAAGTTGTGACCAGTTTACAATTGGCTTGGTCCTGCATGACTGAGCACTGTCATTCGCCACCTTCATCCTTGCCTCATGCTGCTTTGCCACCACATCTCGCTGCACTGTCACGTAACCTAGGGTACAGAGAGCAGTCAGATACAGGGGAACACCTAAATAGTGTGGCCAAAAGTGAAAGGAAGAGGTCCAAGTACTGTTGGATGGACTGATGCATAGTCTGGACCATGGGAAAAAGCATTGGTCTTCTTGGTCTATGGCCCAAGAGTGGTTCAGACCATAGGGAAAATGTAGGTCTTATAAGATGTAAGGCCTGGGATGGTTTCAGGGTGATTGGATGGTTTTGAGGTGAGGTCTAGAGGCTTAGGATGGTGTGTGAATGACAGGAGAATATGTGGATAGCACTGTAGAGTGAGCTAGCACTCTATATCTGAGGGAGACTTTGAATGCTAACTGTCCCCAGTTAGTGACTAGTGGGAAATGATGGGTGTGGCTTGGTATGACCATAAAGAATGGGGTATAGGTCTGAAAGGTGCTGTGAATAGGACCAATGGGTAGCCCAGACCACAGGAAAAAATGTCAGTCTTGTCAGTCAATGGCCTGAAGGTTGGCCTGAAAATGTTGGTTGTGTGGCTGCACAAGTCCAATGTACCTGTGCAAAAATCAGTCAATAGAAAGAAGGAAGTGAAGAGAATAAATAGTAAAAGGAATAGATGAAAGGAGGAAAAGGGGCTATGGGGTGAGTGTCTGACTTGACTTGTTTTCATCAGTCGTCTTTCAATCTCTATTCCTCTCAGGGGATCCTATGGTGTGAGAGTCCAGCTTGGCTTTTGTTCATTGGTCTACTTTTGATATCTTTTTCAGCATATTTCCTAGGTACAATTAGTAGAAATGAAGAAAATGATGGTCTAAAGTGAAAGGGGGTGGTCCAAAGGTAGTACAATGTGTGGGAAAATCTCAGGCCTGAAGCAGTAGGGGGTGATATGGTTGTGTGATGGTCTATCATACTTGGTGATGGTTTTTTATGGGCTTTTATTACTGTTTTCTGCCTTTTAATCTTTATTTTTCAATGAGATGAACTCTAGGTGAAAACTGGGATGAGAAACAGAGATCACTGGGTGAATCCCAGGGTAAAACAGTATATAATGATCTCATTTTCAGGCCTTTTTGGACCCAAAAATGCAACTAACAAACTTCTAAAAGGGCAAAAATAGAACCAAGGTGAGAGCAATGAGGCTCCCCCCCTGAATAAGTTAGCTAAGGGCCTCCCAACTGATCAAAGATGGAGAGGAGAGGCCTGATAACAGGAAAGAAGGGCAAGATGGATGGTGACAAGTGCCTGCAGTATGGGGCTGAGGGATGGTGATGAAAAATAATGGTCCAAGAACCAAGATGGGGGTGAATGAGGGAGTGAGAGTGTGGGTGATGACACCATTGCCATTAGTGATGTGATTTTTTGGATTGTCAGTGTTGCATGCCCCTGACATGACTGATGCAGTGTGATCACATATGAGGTTGCATCAGGGCAAGACAACATGCCTGTTGGGTGGTGAGTGCAGACAACAGGAGAGGGCAACAAGATAGTGAGTGCCCAGTCCAATAGGACTGAGCTGGTTATAGCATTCAGCATGGCATGCAAAGTACCCTGCACATGAGCTGATGGATCAGTGGGTGACAATAAACATGCCATGGCCAAGTTCATGGCTGTGAAGGCATGGGGTAGCAAAGAGGATGGCAGCAACACACTCATGCAGAGGAGCACAATGTGGTACAATGGAGGTGGAGGCAATGGCAACAATAATGGTGAGGGCAGTATCAAGGATGAGATCATTGGTGATGTTGATGGCATGTGTGAGAGCAGAGATGATGACAACACATCATCATTTGATATGGCTGTGAAGCAGTTAGCATGAATCAAGTGAGAGGTATATGAGATTGTGAGGCTCAGTCGTCCAGGACCAAGCCAGTTGTAACACAAGGTGATGAGATGAGGGAGCAAGCTGGTGTTTGGTGTGATGGCGATGAGGCAGCAGGGCAAGACAATGGCAAGGGTGAGGGTGACATCAAGGATGACGATGCACTTGGTTGGAGTGACAGTGCATTACCATTTGGTGTTGGTGTAGCCACAGGTAATGGTGATGACAAGGGTGCAAGTGAGGATAGTGCTGTGATTCATTGAGGGGACCACAGAGCATCATATATCATAGTTGATGGTGACATGTTGGGCAGAGTTGAATGGGTTGGTGATGGTGTGGATGAGGAGAGGGTGTGATACAACCCTAAGACCAAGATAGTCCTCAAGTTGCCACTTGTCAACCAATACTCTTTGGAAGAGAAAAAGAGTCTTTGGAATCTAGGCTGGGGCCTTAGAGAGGAGAATACCCAAGTAAACTAGACTGGGGATGCCAGTCATCATCTGCTGGGTGTATATATTCAAGGACTATATAGGTTTATATAAGGCATTTTGTCTATAATAGTCCATATCCTAGACTCACAGGGCATAGGAATGTGGCTGAAATATGTATCAAGGGATGAAACATGTGTCATGGAGCATCAAGAAAAGAAGCATACCACAGCCTTGTGGCAATGGAAGAATGAAAGAGAAGCATGATGGAGATGAAACATAAAAGAAGCATACACAGCTCCAGGCTGTGTCAAGAATGTGCATCAAGCATAGGTAGAAGTCAAAGGGTGGAATGAGTGACATTAGTGCAGAGATCAGAGGGCAAGGCTATGGCCATTAATCCTGATAGTGAGATAAAAAGATTAGATGAGAGGAAAGATAAGATAAGAGGGGAAAGAAAATGTTCTAAGTTCATTGGCCCCTTGGGTAGATGTTGACCATAGGAAGTGATCATAACACTACCCCCTTCCTAAAGATTGACTTCCAGGTGATCAAAGGGGGGTTTGGGCAGGAGAGAACTCCATTAAGGAGTCTGGCTACTTGGAGAAGAGGAGAAGGAATTCAGGGCTGATAAAGAGAGCACAAGGGGTCACTGAATGGATATGGTGAAAGTTGGCAAGCACATCCTTGGTGTATAAGAGATGCTGCTGGGGCTCCCAGGTTCAGTCAGTGTCATCATATCCTTTTCAGTGAACCAAATACTTCAAGTGCTGGTTTTTGTAGCAGGAGTCAACAATGTAGTCAACTTCTCATTCATTATCACAGTCTTCAGTGACAGTGACCAGCCCAGGCCAGGTAACTGGTTGACCATCCAGACATTCCCAATAAGGCTTAATATGGAATACATTGACCCCAGGGTAAATGCACATTGAGCGCAGGAGGAGCAATTCAACCATATTGGGTCCAATCAATTGGGTGATCTTGTAGAGGCCAAGCCATCGCTTGGACAGCTTGCAAGAGGCTTGGGTGAGCTGAAGGTTTTCCATGAACAATCAAACCTGTTGGCCAACCATATAGGGAGGAGGATCAGTCTGATGCCAATTAGCATTAAGCTTCATGTGGTCCTGAGCCACCTTTAGGTTGGCCTTTACCTGGTCCAGGGTGACTGTAATATTGGAGGAGAACTGCTATGCTACCAGAGTGGCAAAATCCTCAGGGAATGAAGACATGGGTTCAATTCCCATTTGAGGGGCATAGGTCCTCATAACTTCAAATGAAGTCTTCTTTGTCGAAGTGCTTTGTTTGTTGTTTATGAAAGCCTGGGCAATGGCAAGCCACTTAGCTCATTCATCTTGTTTTTCAAAGCAGAAGATCCTCAAGAATTTCCCAACTTCTCAGTTTACTACCTTTGTCTGGCCATCCATTTGGGGGTGGAAAGAGGTGCTTAACTTAGTGTTTATGCCAAGAATCTTATTGATTTCCTGCATTACTTGCACAGCAAATTGGGGTCTATGGCCCATGGTTATTGGTGGAATTCCATGAAGCTTCCACATGTGATTCATAAATAGATGGGCAGTGTCGAGAGCTGAGCACTGCTTGGTGCAGGGGATGAGTTCTATTTCTTTAGAGAACTGATCCATGACTGTCAAGATTGTGTCCAAACTGTGAGAGAGTGGCAGATCTGTTATGAAATCTGCAGAAATGTCCTGCCAGGGACCATTGGGGATAGGCAAGGGTTGCATCAGGCCAGCTGGTGCCTGTGTCTGACCCTTGAGACATTGACATGCATCATATCTAGTGACGTAGTCCTTTACTTGCACAGCCATTCCAGGCCAGAAGTAGTGATGTGAGACTAGCTCAAGCATCTTTTCATAGCTGGGGTGTCTGGCAGCAGGAGCATTGTGGTATTTTTGGATGACTTTCATCTGGAGTAAAACTTCTTCTGGTATATAGAGGTACTGTCTTTCCTTGTAAAGCATGCTGTCCTGTTCTTCAAAGATGGTGTGTTTTTTCACCAAATCCTGAATTCTCCATTCTAGGAGTTGGCAAGTGGATGAAAATATTCTTGTTTTTATGTGATCCCCATTATCCATGATGTGTACTGTGCTGATGTTGTCCAGGGGGATGACAATTATTCCTTTATTGTCATTGTTTGTGCCTTGTGCATGATCAACACAGCAGGAAAGCACATCTGTGTGGGTCATGGTGGAGCCAGGCTTGTGGCACCATAGACAGTTGAAGTGAGATAAATATTGAGCCCACCAGGTTTGCTGGTGATTGAGATCTTGTCTCATCATGAACCACTGCAGGTTTGTGTGGTCATTCCATATTTCAAACTGGTGTCTAGCATCCTCAAGGTAGTGCCTCCACTGCTCTAGGGAGTGGATAACACTGAGCAGCTCTTTATCAGCAATCAGATAATTTCGTTCTTTGGGTGACATTGAGTAGCTGGAATAGGCAACTGGGTGCCAAAGCCTGTCCTTTTCAATAGATAACACTGCCCCTGTCACATAGTCCAAGGTATTGCTTTTGAGCCAGAATTTGCAATCAATATTGGGGTAGGCCAGAATGGGTGCAGTGGTAAAGAGGATTTTGAATGTTTCAAACACTTTCTGTTGCTCTTTCTTCCATTCAAAGTGGTTCTCCTTCTTTGTGAGATCATTTAGAGGTCGTGCAACTTGTACATACCCTTTGATGAATCTTCAATAGAAGTTGGCAAGGCCAAGGAAGCTTCTTACTTCCTGAACTGTTTTTGGGATGGGCCATTTCATGATGGCTGTCACCTTTTCATTGTCCATTTTGATATCATCTTTTCCCATGATCATTCCAAGGAAGTCCACTTCTGTGTGGAAGGTACATTTTTCTGGTTTCATGAATAAGTTGTTTTCTTTGAGGTGGCATAGCACCTTGGTTATGATCTTGTTGTGCTCCTTTAGGTCATCTGTTTTTGTGAAGATCATGAGATTGTCAACGTAGACCACTACAACATTATCCATGTTGCCAAATAGTTCATTTATTATGGCTTGGAAGGTGGCAGGGGAATTGCATAGCCCAAAGTACATGACAAGGGATTTAAATGATCCATGGAAGCAGACAAAAGCAGCACTCCACTCATCTCCTTTCTTGTTATGGATGTTGTTGTATCCCCACCTGAGATTCATTTTATAAATAACTTAGCTCCTTTGAGTTTGTCAACAAGCTGTGTGATCAACAGCAGTGGGTAATTGTTTTTAACCATGTGCTTGTTCAGGTAGCAGTAATCTTGTACCATCCATTTTTAGCCATCTTTCTTTGGCATGAAGAACACAGGACTTGTTTGGAGAGATTTAGAGGGGCAAATATAGCCTTTCTTGAGCTGGTCATCTAGAAATACAGTGACCTCTTCTTGTTCTTGAATATAGAGTGGGATTATGTGGCTTTTTCTTGGCTTAAACAACTCTTTGAGCTCAATGGCGTAATCCCAGGGTTTCCTAGTGGGTATTTGCTCCAATTCCTTTTTTGAGAATACTTTTAAATATTTGTGATATTCTTTCGGAACTAGCTCCTCAGGGGTTTTCTTGTTTGTTACAGGTTTTTCTGTGGCATACAGCTGCTGGTGAACATAATATTAGAATCCTTTCTTCTTTTGTTCTATTTGTCAGATAAATGGGAGCTTGTCCTACACATGAGAGCATTGCTGAGGGCAACAGGTCATCTTAACCGTGCTGGTGGTCCAATCTATCTCTAGATTGTGGCATTTTAGCCAAGAATACCTAATGATAAAGGAGTTCTTGCCAAGGTCAGTCACTTTGGCTATAATGCGTTCTCAGTGTCCTTGGAACTCAAGAACCAGTTCTGTGGCATGTGAGATAGATCCTGCAGAGTTGAGGGTTCCATCTGCATTGTAGACAGGTATGAGGTGTCAGAGATTAAATAAGGGAATATGGTTTTCTTTTGCCCATTTGCAGTCAATAAAAATAGTGTTTGCACCTGAGTCCAAAAGCACTTTAAGGGTCATGTAATTGCCATGTTGCTCCCATGGGCAGATTCTTATCTTCATTAGTATTTCCTGCTCTGGGTGTACAATGTGAATATAGGCTTCATCGGATATTCCCATATTTTTGTGGTTGTTATTGTAAGCTGAATTAAGTCCTGGTGTATTATCCCTGGTGAGCTCTAAAGGAGGCCTGGCTAACGGCAAAGGTGGTGTATAAATATCTGCAGAATCCTCGTCATCTATGATTTTTTTCACAGAGGGGGTTGAGCATCTGTTAATATTAGATTGGTCCAGAATCTTCCTAGTAAGATTTGGGCCTAGGCTTTTTCCAATTTCTTATTAAGGTTTTTATAGTTGTGGAACCAAGCCCATGCTTTGTCAAAATCCATTCCTTGTATGGACTGGTGGAAGTCTCATCCTTTGCCCTTGTCTTGGGCCTTTGCTTCAGCCTCAGCTTTCTTTATGCTGGGCATTTTGATCTTGGTGCTTTTATTGTCATTCCAGAATGAGGTGGCATCATCTTCTTCTTGTTTTGTGGTGCACACGTTGTGGCCACCAGCCTTGCTATGTTGTTTGCAGTCCTTTTTGTTCCTCCACCCAAGAACTTGTATTTTGGGCATTGGATTTTCAGTTTTTGGCAATCTTTTATAAAATGCTTGTCTTCACTACCACAATTGTAGCACTTGTTTTTCCTTGTTTGGACAGCATTGATATCCATGGCATTAGAGTTCCAGGTCTTGGTGGCAGCCCTGTTCACCATTCCTTTCCTTATGTAATTGAACAGTTTTTTACGCTGTCCAAGTTCTTGAAGGTTGTGCTTCATCATGGCAAGATCTTCATATCTCCCTTTTTCCATAACCAGGTGACTGAGGAGAGAGTGGTCAGCAGTTTGCTCCATTATTTCTAGGAGCTGTTCTTCAGTATACCCTACATGCAAGGCATGCATTTTGAATTTGGTCAAGTAAGTCTTGACTGTCATTGAATCTCCTTTAAGGGCAGCCAGCACCTTCCTGTTCCATTCTTGCTCATTCACAAAGTGGAACTGTTTGATAATCATTTCAGACATTTCTGTGCATGTGATTTGCATGCCTGCCATGATGGTGTTTAGATGGGCACATTGAAAGAAAGAAAAATGAAAGAGGGGGTGTCTCTACCTAGGTAGAAGAGTTGGGTGAGTATGACTTGTCCCAAGGGGTTCAAAGCAGGAAACAAGGTAGAGAAGGGGTAGCTAGACCTACGTATGTAGTACCTAACAGAAAAAACCAGCAGAGTCCAGCAACAAAATAGGGTGATCTGGACAACAATGACATGGATACAGTGGTGGATACAAGTGTCCGGCAGGCAGCGGCAACTGGACCAGAAGTGGATAACTATTTGGTGGACAAGGGGAATGACAAGATTGAAGAGGACAAAGGCAAAACAATGGGGACGAAGGGAATTGGGCCTGAGATGCGAGACAGAAGATAATTATCCTATTCTAAGACCAAGGACATGATTTATGTATAGTTGGGGATTGGCTCCTGTGACTGAGTTCCTATATGTAGATCACAAGGTAATCTAAGTAATGGGGTGACAACAATTTGAAATCTAATGCAATCAGCAACTGAGATGCCTGAGAACAATAGAAATGAACACAGAAAAAGATAGATGAGGCGAATAAACGAGGCCAAGAAGATAAAGTCTGATGAGAAATGAAAGAGTGAACAACTAAGTAAAATCTGGTGATGTACTGAAGCAGTGGATATGGTGGGTGCTTGCCAGTACAGAAGAGAAGTGCAAGATGGAAGAAAGCTGACAGCCGCTGACCAAGCCACTCCCATCCCCAGAGAGGAACCCAGCCCTTCGAACCATGAAGATATAGGAAGCAATGCAGATGGCAAAGGCAGCAATGACAATGACAGCGGCGTGCAGATAAGCAACCTGCACACGGCACTTGAAGAGCCAACTCACAAGGACTGGGCAACGACGCCCAGCAAAGGCAACCTGGCAGAAGAAGAACAGCTAAAGCAGACGACTCATGGCAAGGTGCACCAAGTTGTCCATGAGTTGGTAAGTTGGGCATTGCAATCTGAGACTGCTGGCTAATGTGGTGGTAGATTGAAGATGACCTGGATGATGTGGTCATCCATGACCCACCCTGCACAAACTACACAAAGGTGGACCTCTTCTGTAGGGGGCTGCTGAATCAGATGTGCAAAGAATGCCAGTGGCTCAAGTACAGTTATGACAAGTCACACAGGTGTGGAAAGAAGAAGGCAACACTCAACAGCAACGTCAAGATCATTGACACGCTGATGGTTTGCCAGGTGACTGCAAAGGTGAAGACACAGGCACTGGTAAAAGGGAAAGCAATAGGTGAGTGAGCCTGGCCTGTGGAACTCATGGTTGACAACAGTTTGTTGCAGAATTGTGCAGTGTCCTTATCAAGCACAGGACCTTCAACATGGAGGCATCCATTTCGCCACA
>JBBPLT010000248.1:0-38035 GCA_038089955.1 Strobilomyces dryophilus | reverse complement strand
GGCCAGGTGAAAGGGCGGCGAGGATGTCGGCTTCAGGCCGAGTAGTGATCAAGAAACGGAGATGGCTCGGAAGGGCGTTTTCGGCGACCTTCTGAGAGAGCGCGCGAAGCAGATATTGCCGACTTGCGGAATCACCACTTTCGTCGAGAGCGTCGACGACGACGACCAGCGGCCTGATGCAGTCGAGGGCCTGGCTAGTTTTCGGGTTATGGCTAGTGACGTCGGTGCTGGCGAAGCAATACGAAGAGCTGAGCCGCTTCTGCTCTTTGAACCGCAGAGCGATGGTGTGAGCGATCGCCGACTTGCCTGACCCAGCCACGCCAGTCAAAAGGCAGACCTGCAGGGCATCCTCGGCAGGATCATTAAGAACGTCGAAAATATCCTAGATAAAGGTTTCCTGAGTTCCCGGCAGGCATCCCTTTTCGAGCTCGAACCCAGCCCCGAACGCGTAAGACATGTCGTTCAAGTCGATCGCTTCCGCTGTAGCTCGTCAACGTCAAACCCTGGGTCGAGACGGCAGACCCACCTATGCCTTCGACGGTGTTCATCATGCGAAAGACGGTGACCCCGTCTGCACTATGAGACTCTCCGACAACGCTGTCTTGATTTCTTGGAGCTTCTTCTCGCAGTCCGTGATCTTGGCATCGATGTCAGACATCGCGTATTTTGCCGTCCGAATCCCTGGGTAGGAGATCAGTGGTCGTCACGAAACTAGAGGACGACGAACAAAGATTCTTCTGCTTGGCGTACTCGGCGACGAAGTACCCACACTCCGTTACCTGCCGGACGAGAACCGCGATGGTCTTCGCGTGCTTTCCGATCGTCTTCGACGAAATCAAAAATGTCGGTCACCACGACTGCCAGACTGACGATCCGATCATCGCGATCGGCCTGGCTCACGAGGACCTTATCGGAATGATCAACGACTAGTGATAGGATGACACGGCGGACCACACACCTTGTTCGCAGCTGACAAGACAGACCATGTCACCGACGCATAGGGACGGATCTATGCAACGTTCAGATCACGAATGGATAAAGAGAAGAATGATCAGATACCGCTGCGATAGCAGTCACGGCCTTGTCGAACTGCTGCATTCTCTGCATAAGAATAGGCCATGTGCGCTCGAAGGTTTGTACTGCGGCCGTGACTTTTGGGCCATCGACTTTCTAGGCCACGGTTGCGGCCGCTGCCGGTATCGACCACCGACTCAATGATATCGGCTGTAGTGGGCGTCGATCCAAGAGGATCGATTACTTCGTTTACCCGTCTGACGACTTCCTCAGCTTGACGTTCGTCCACGTTGATGCCCCCACGTGGCTCGACGCTTAACGTGAACCTGAGGGTCATCCCGGGGAGATCGGTGGCATCGGAGGAATCCTTGCGAAGAGTGGTCTCGAGGACTAAAATCGTAGAATTGGCGTAAGTAAAGGGCAACCTTTGGGACGTCATCATACCTCCACCCTGTAATTTACCAAGTACCCCGCCGATGGTATCGGTGAAGCTTCCAATTTGAGCGTCCCTTCCGACGCTATGCTTGTGGTAAACCTTGACCATGAGGGCATCGAGATCGTCCCCGTCGCTGATGGTAATCAGTCTTATGAAACAATGTAGTGAGATACAACCCACAAATAGAGAGCGTCGCCCCAAGAAGTACGCTTCTGGGACTCATTCGCGGTACTGGTCAACCTTGAGATATTTACCTACGCAGAATTGCACGAAGTGTTTTCTAGGAACTGGGAATTTGCGGCGTGTCGGCTTACGAAGTCCTATGTCTGAACGAATGAACTCGTAGGTGGGAGGGGCTTGAGCGCTTGGACCCTAAGTACCCTTGATAGTGATCGATTTTACGCTGGAACTGCGTTCAATGCTGATCCAAGAGGTAAAGTACATACATACAGGTTATTTTTGGCTGGATTTGCTGGATTCATGGTGTTCTAGGCAGTGGATATGGCGGATCTACGATGAGTAGGAACAGTGCGAAACTGCGAGAGCAACCGAACAAGCCAAACAAGTGCATGTACACGCGGTTACAATGCGGCGCACGGACCCGGGCCAGACTCGGGCCGGACCCTTCACGACCTATCACCCCGCACAGAAATAAAGACCTAGGCGATTCCTTACAAACCATTGTGACCACGGAAATCGAACAACAAGATACTGAACAGTCGACTTGACGAGGTCACTTGCCACCATAGCACTGAAAGGCTACTCCGGTGACGGTTCCGACAGTAGTATGCAAACCGTCTGTGAGGCAAGCATCCTAAGCGGCAAACAGACGCACAAGGGATCCGAATCCAACGAATAGACGCGTCAAATGGCTAGGCTAGGCTATCGGTTGAGTGCAAGACGCAGTAACATCTTCATACTTGCAAGGTCAGAGTCTTCGAATCTTGTACCCTACAAACAGCACGACGGTCATAATATCCAAGATGACCTCGAAACGACGTAAACAATTAGATGACAATGCACGACCAGCGGCGCATCGTTCACGAGGCTCTAGACAATGCCACACGATCAGTGCGATTCTGCGCAAAGTTGCGAATCACAGACCGTCAGTCCCCTCTTTGCCCCCTCCCTATTGAAAGGTACACGTGGATGAGGCACGGCACGCGCCGTCGAATCTCGATGGTTGTGAGGATCACCGCGCCAACGCGAGGTCGAGTGGACAGAAGCTGCTGAGTATGCTCACCTCGCTCGCACCTCCGTGGTGATGTTGACGCGTGTGGATTGTATATCTGATCACCAATACACCCCAGAAAGATCCTGAAAGTGAAGGGGCTCGTCGAGCTCGATCGGAGGCTTGTAGCTACGAGGGTTCTCGTGAACGTCAGTTTCTCTCGCTGCCTGGTACGCACTTGTCCTCGTTCTTATTTTTTATCTCGCTGGTTTCTATCCGTCTGCCGTCGGTCCGTAGACTTTCTTTTCGCTATTCCAATATATTTTCCTTCAATTCTGCCCGGTGCTGGACTCCCCAAGTTTGTGAGGTTGCGCGAGGCAATCTCCCTCCGTATTCAATTCCAAAGTGCACGACGTTTTTGCCTTCCTGGAGCGCACAAGAAGGAAAGTGCTCATCGCATACTCAGGCATGGTCGCAGCAAGTGACAACGTCCGCACAAGGCTCACGCGACGACGTCAGTCACCGAGGATAGCCATTTGTAGCAGACGCCGTGATGCCGTGGCACGCCAAGGATGGCTGCTGTCGAGTTATGGACTGTTCCCTAGCTCGTCTTCTCAGAAGGCGATGCTGATGTTGGACAAGTCTGTCCACCCAAGACTGAACACAGGGGCAATCGACTACACAGCCAATGTTGTGGATTCCTCTCTCACAAGTGCGTTTTCGGCTTGTTCTCCTACCTCCGTGTCATTTGACAGTGCACAGCTTACTACCGCGAAGTTCCCCCGATAATCACTCCACAGGATGGCAGGCAAATGGTTGCGTATATCGGATCGATGCCCGAGAATACAGCCGATCCATGTCTCCTGGATTATCTCCCTCGAATCGTCCTCAAGTTACACGCGCGAAAGATCTTTGGTGTGACATACCGTGCCTTGCCGATGCCACTCACATTACATGCGTAGGAGGTCTCACATTCGTAGTGCTCTCACGAACGATTTTATGTGGCACTTGTTGCCGTGAATCTCAACGGCGACGGTAACGGTGCAAAGTACTGGGTGTCACAGGAGATCTGGTGGACGTGGAAGAAGCGAGACCGGACCAGGGATCGCTTCATCGAAGAAAATTCCAACAGGTTCAACCCCGCCCTCATAATTGACATCCTTTCGTCATGGGCGAGTATGCTCGACCCTGTGTTTCTTCCGACTACTAGTGTCATTCTCAGATTGCCGAAAGCTATGAGGAGTTTGAAGGTAGTGATCAATGGTTTCTCTCGCGACTTGGATGACATGAACATACCGTTTACTGCTGTCACAATCTTCAATTGAAATGATGGATGCGCTTTCATTGGGTTCACGCGTACGTTCGTAACAGAGAATGTTCTAGCCAGCTCCGTCCTGTACTCTGTTTTATTGGCAATTGGAATGATGTTACACGTCGACTGTGGTACACGGATACTGCAGAAACGCCAGCCCTTACAGCGCGCGTGAAGAAGTACGCGTAGATTTCACGCTCGCAACGGTCATTGACGTTGGATGATGGCTGCATGCGCTGCCACTAGGCTTGCTCCCTGTCACGGGCAGAACATGAACGATCAACGATAATATCAGGAATCAACTCAACTTGTTGATGTAGCTTGGCGGCCGGACATCAGCAGTTTGCAGACTGAAAATGGTCTCGTATGCAGCATCTCGCGTCCCCCTTGGCCTTGAACTCCTGGCCCATAGCAAGTCCATGTGCCCCTCCTGTCAGTCCCGACCCAAACGCCATGCCCGACTTCGCTCCTGCATGGGCCATCGCGTATTCCAGAGCCCAAGCGTTGGTCCGTGTCACATTTTTTATCGGTCCTCCCTTCTTACCATCTCGTCATTGCAGACGAAATGTGTTTGTGTTTTGCCCGGTTTGAGTCGTGGTTTGTCTGGGCACAGCTTGAAGTCGGCTCTAGGTTTCCGTCGACTTGACTCGCCGCGGGACCCTCCTAGAGTCTCAAGGCTCACGTTCGTCAACGGCGTGCGCGTCATCCCTCACGTTGTGCACGTCTCAGGTTCGTGTCTCGCCGGGGTCCGACATACGATAGGTACTATTAAACATGTTCAGCTGGCAATCATCATGCACAACTGTCAAGTTGTCGTGCGATGCAGGGCAGCTGCCAAGACGCCAGGTGAGGCCTCTCTTCCTTGCGTTCTTTACCATCGGTGACTCGGAATAGTGACCTTGGGCAGACCAATATCACGCCCTGGGTTCTTATGAGGCGTTTCTCGCTCAGGGTACGCGGGAGATCGAGGCATTGGGAGAGTAGTGGCGGGCACTCCGTCGTTTTACACTCCTGGCAAACGATGCGCCGGTCGCTCGACCGAGAGTCCGCATATATGAGGCTCGGAGGCGACCTTCGAGTTGACCTGTCTGGTGTCGGGCTGTTTACATACTATTCTGGCCAGTCTGAGTATGAAGTTGTAGTAGGCTTCGTCTTATCTTACTCCGAACCGCCGAGTAACGTAGCTCGATGCAGCCAACTCGTGCGCGCGTTGCCTACTGGCCACGAACTGACACACTGGAGCGACGCTCGTGCTGCCAAACGTACGATCTCGCTTGCACGTCTCTTGACACGCTCGGATGGCGCACGCGCAACTCGTCATCTGAGGACGCGGCTCGCCATCGTACGAAGTTTGACAGGCCCTATTGCGGCCCCATCCACAAAATATAGACAAGGCGGTCTATCATTGCGAACGGTCTCAGTGGTCAGTAGTCATTTCCACTGCTTGTCGATAATATGGCAGGCTGTCATCCATCTTGAAATCTCTAACGATGCCATGCCATCCCTAGTATCAGGTCATTGTCGAGGGTGACGCACGATGATTCCAACATATTATGGTCTCGCGCGAGTGCCAGGGAACTGAGCCTTCCCAATGGTTAGCGGCGGTGACTCGGACGCTCCGTTCCTGATGGTGCCTAAAATTGGCTCATCACATCAACCATTCAGTCAAGCGCCACGATCTTGCGCATATGGTCCGTTACCGAAACGGAGTTCCTAAAATGTACTCGTTGGACTCGATTGCAACGGCGCTCGTCATACTTACAAAAGGTGGGCGTTGCGTGGGAATGCCCAGTTCATTTCCCCCGTCTCACTATCGATACCTTTTACCTTTTGGCTCTACGATCAGATGCCCTCAGACGTCGAAAATCCTGGCGTAGTCGAGAAACAGGTCATCGCGAGCGAGGAGGGCGGCTTTGCATCCGGCCTTCCGCTCGCCAATGGCGTCGCTCGGGACTATGAGCTCAAATGTGCGCTCGGTGAGTTATTCAGGTCGGCGCTCCCCCTCGCTCCTCATATCCTGTTCAGTCAACAAGTGCATGCAAGAAGAGTGCGTGCCTTTTCTCAGCATCAATGATGACATCAGTAATCTCCGTGAACAGTATTGGATTCGGTCGTTATCAGTGGCAGCTCTTCGCCCTTAGCGGCTTGGGATGGTTAGCTGACAGTAAGCTGTGCTCTGATACCCCTGGGAAACACGTGCTGACCTGACGTGTCGCCAAGACCTTTGGCTCCAAGGCCTTGCGGTCGTGCTTCCTCAAGTCCAGCAAGAGTTGAATCCATCCCGTGTCGAGTATGCGGTTCTGGCCGAATTCGCCGGCATGATCGTTGGCGCGACGACCTGGGGAACCCTGGCCGATATCATTGGGCGAAAGCTGTCGTTCAACGTAGGTCGCAGGAGATCGGGCCGTACGTGTTCCACTTTGACCGATGCATGGGCCGTAGGCTACGCTCTTCATCGGAGGCGTCTTTGGGATGGCTGCAGGAGGCGGTCTGGACTTTGTCGCGTTCTCGTCACTGATCGCGTGCATGGGTTTCGGCGTCGGTGGAAAGTGAGCGTTTTTTCTCCGATGTGCCGTGATCTTCACAACTCTCCCTCCCCCTCCAGTCTTCCGGTGGACGGTACGTGCGATTCTTCCAAGGCGCGTCCCGTCCGACAGCTTGTGCTCAGGCGCTCTTTATTTGGAATTCATACCGGCGTCACATCAAGTATCGGTTTGATTGATATCCGCGATCGGTATTTTGTTGACACGCCCTTTTCAGTGGACTCTCACCCTGCTTTCCGTATGGTGGGCTTTCGGGCAGCTGGTTGCCTCTCTGATTAGCTGGGGCTTCATCGCAAACTACTCTTGTAACCCGTCGATACCATTTGGACAATGTCCCAGGTCCCAGAATATGGGCTGGAGATATACCTTGTAGGTGCAGTGCTGACAAGCGTTCGCTCATCTGTTCATGCGGTATCGTAGGATCACGCTGTCGGTATCAGTCAATTCCTCATCGCGCGCGTTTGAAGCTGAATACGCTGCCTTGACAGTGGCGCGGTAACGTTCCTAATATTTGTGATGCGCTACTTCGTGTTTGATCTGCAGGAATCGCCCAAGTATCTGGTGGCGCAAGGACGTGACGAAGAGGCGATTGCAGTATGTTTTTCCAGGAAAACTGTTTGACCGGATATCACGTCGTCCCAGGTGCTTGAACATATCGCGCGTCGCAACGGCAAGACAATCTCGCTCAAGGTCGAGGACCTCCGCGCAATATCGGAATCATCCAAGGCATCGACTGGCTGGCGCGATTCTCTGCGCCGTTCGTTCACCGATGTCTCCGCGTGCGTGTTTCTCGACTCTTTTGAGCAATGTTATTCACATTTCCTAGGTCCCATGTCAAACCTCTCTTCTCTACCCGGCGGCTGGCACTCAACTCGACGCTCATCATTCTCATCTGGGGGTTCGTGCTCGCGTTCCACTGCAGATCGCTTGTTGACCTCCCGTTTATCAGTCTCATCGGGATCGCCTATCCGTTGTACAGCTCCTACCTTCCCCTGTACCTCGAATCGCGCGGTTCGTCTACCGGTGCAACGAGCCTTAATGAGACATATCGCAACTACGCCATCGTCTCCGTTCTCGGCATTCCCGGCTCTCTCATCGCATGCTACGTCGTCGACCTCACTCGCAACACGGGCCGCTTCACGATCGGCGGCCGCAAGTTCTCTCTCGCGGCGTTCACGCTCCTGTCGAGCATCTTCATGTTTCTCTTCACGACGAGCAAGACGAAAGCCTCGGTGCTCGGGTTCTCGTGCGCCAACGGTCTCGTGCAGTGCGTCCTCTCTTTTTCTTTCCTTTGGTCGGCTCCGCGTTGACGATGCGCGTCTATCGTAGGAACGCCGTGAGTCACCTCCCTTCGATCGAGCCCGACGTGAGCTCATCTCGACTTCCCCGGAACAGATGTACGGCATCCTGTACGCTTATACCCCCGAGTCCTTCCCGGCGCCCCACCGCGGGACGGGCGACGCGCTCTGTTCGGCGTTGAACCGCATCGGCGGGTTCATCGCGCCGCTCATCAAGATCGCGACGACGCCCAAGACGGGGAGCGTCGCCGCCAACACTGCCAACGGGTTGGTCGCACCTCTTTTTCTCTCTGGGCGAGGAGGGTTCGGAGGCTGACGAGGGCCTAGACCGGTGTTCGTGTCGGCGACGTTGTTCATGGTCTCGGCGGCACTGACGTTGATGCTTCCGATCGAGGTGCGTCGTTTCGTTTCTTGGTTGGAACGTACGCTCAGTGTTGGGTCGGGTTCTAGACTGCAGGACGAGGCGCGCTCTAGGCGTGAAGGGGGACGATTTGATGCTGATGCTAATGTGGCGTTACGACGCTTTTTTTTACGAGCGAAAACGATTGAATCGGACGGATCAAAGGAAGAGAACGTCATTACAAACTATATATGTCACAATTACACGTATGAAACGAAGCCACCGGACGAATACAACACTTTGGATAATTTACATGGAGGCATCCGAGACGAAAGCATGACAAGAGACCAACAAGAGAGTGAAGCGAGATGAAGAACGAGTCCGACGACAATGGCGATCAGAAAAAGACACAAGAGAAGAAACAACAACAACATTTTAAGTAAAAAAAGAGAGGGAGAAACGACGTACGACGACCCCTCGGCTACCCCTGATACTTTTTGATCAAGTCTCTCAACCTCGCCTGTCCAAACGCCAGTTCGCCTAACCGAGCCGGCCCCACGCCTGCGCCGGTCTTGACCCCGACCCCGACCCCAGCCCCAGCCCCAGCCCCAGGGGTCTTGGACGGGGCGCTCCGTAGATCCGAGATGGTCTCCGAGATCATCGGCGGGAACGCGCGCGTCTGGGCCTGTCCCCCCAGACCCAAACCGAGGCCCTGACCTGGTGCCCCGTGCGCCTTGACGCGCGCCAACGACGCCGTCGAGGACAACATGGGCACCGCGTGCGACGAGGACAGCACGGCTGGGACGGTCGTCGCCTTGGTCGCCTCGCGCGCGCCCGGGCCCGGAGCGCTTCCAGTCGGGTCGATCGGGCTGCGCTTGAATGCGTCGAGCGCGGGTTTCGGCTTGCGCGCCGCCGGGACCGGTGCCGGAGTTTTAGACCTGGGCGTGAGCGCGTGCGTAGGCTTGGGTGGGGGTTTCGGCTTGGGCTTAGACTCCCCGAGGAGTTTGTTCGGGAGCGTCGGCCCCAGGTCGGCTTTGGTGCTGGCGCTGACCTTGGCGGCCCACAGAGACGCAACCTGCGTCACTCTCCCGCCCTTTCCTCCGCGCGCGGACCGTACATCGTAGTTGACCTCTGGATCCGCAGGCTTGGGCGAAAAGCGTGGGAGACGGCCCGCGAACAAGCGCGCTGGTGGTGGTGGTGGTGGTAGTGGTGGGGTTTGTGCGGTTCGCGCCCGCGAAAGAGATTCCGCGTCCATCGGTATTTGCGTCGGCTTCACCTCCACGCTCGGCGACCTCGACGCCGGGGCAGGCCTCACCGTCGGCGCCTGCCGAAAATCGTTGACCGAGCATGGTCGCGGAGAGGGCTTGACCGACGACCCGTCTGTCGCGTGCAACGACGATATCGTGACGAACCCCGAGGAACGCGGGTTCGGTGAGGCAGACACGTCTCCACGGCGCTCTCTCTCCGCCTCCTCTGTCCTCGTCCCCGTTTCCGCCAGACCAGGGTCGAACGACGCGCTCTCCGTGATAGGCACGAAGTGCGACGGGGTGGGCGACGTGAACGAAGCCGGGTCCTCCACGACAGGCGCCGTGACATCGATCTCCCCCAGCCACGCCGCGACCCGACCCTTGGCCTCCCGCCTCAACTTCTTCCCCTCCTCGTCCTTGGCCTTTTTCCGCTCCCGTCGCCGACCCGCCCGTTCCAGGTCCTCCTCGCTGTGCTTGCTCTTGCCCAGCTTACGCCAACTCTTGCCCTTTTGAGTCCGCGCGTCCCGGTCGTCCTCGCTTGGACTGTGGCGCCCCCCGCCGACGTGCTGCGTCCACGAGTCCGAGTCCCGGTCCTGCTCTTGTTCTCGCTCCAAGTTCTCCTTCAAGATACCCTCCCGATCGGCCAGCGTCAGACTCGAGATGGCGCTGTCGTTGAGAGCGTCGGGAGGCGCGCTAGGTGGGATGGTGATCGGCTGCACGACGCTGCGGACGTGCGGCCGTTCGTCCGTGTCGAACTTGCGCGTGCCCACCTCGGCCAACAGACGTCGCTCCAGCGCGTCCAGCCCGCTCTCTGGCGGCACGTCCTTGCCTAGGTTCGCACCCAAACCCGACAGTTCGGTCGGCGCCTTGGGAAACTTGACGGGCGTGATGGCCGCGATGGGTGGCGTCGGTGGAGCGTGAGGCATGTGGTCCGTGGAGGACGGGAAATCGGAAGGATCAGGCATGGTCGCCTCAGCCGTGAAGAGTGCGTCGACACGCGGACGCTGTGCCAAAGGAAGCTTGTCTTTGCTGGAGGGGGAAGACGGCGCAGGGAGGGTCTTTTCCACGCTCGAATCGAGTCGTCGATCGAGTTTGGGACCCTGAGAGTCTTGAGCATGCACGTCCGCATCGCCTTTTGGGAGATCTAAACCCAGATTCTGCCCGACTTCGTCTGCCATGCGTTCAAGGTCGGTAATATTGTCACTCATTGGGAGCGAGCCGGGAAACGAAGGCTTTGGTGACGACACAGGACGAGGCGAATGTACGATCCCTTGCGAATCGTGAGGATTCGGTAGCGGTATTGCAATCGGGGATGGGCGAGCGCACCCCGGTAGAAGCGGTTTTGGGGCGTGTGATTGTGAAGAAAGATTTGGTGAAACGGTGTGATAGTGCGTAGCTGGATGGCCCTTCGGTGAAATCGGAGAATTAATGACCTCCTGTATGTAATCGGGACTCGTAAAACCGTCAATTGACTCTAACGGTAACCCGGGATAGATATAGCCCGTGCATGACACGTGTGTAGATGTGGGTGGCAACAATCTCGGTGAAGGTGTATACGAAGCTGAAGCTAACAGTCCAGGCGCAAAACGGGGTGCTTGCGTAGGTGGAACCACAGAAATGGACCGTTGCATGGGTGGCGCATAAGAATAGGGAACGTCTTGCCAGTTATCGGCCTCTCCCTCGAGGTGCGGATTTGGCAAATAATCGGAAAGTGGTTCGGGAGGGGGAGCTGGCCATGCAGAACCATATTGTTGTGATTGATAGACGGGCATCAAACTGGTTCCAGGAGGGGACGAGGGCAATCCTGGTGAGGGCACCGGATATAAATAGGGAGGGGTTGGAAGACGCGGAGGGGATGTTGGAATTTGAGGAACGGCAAGAGAATGATAAATGATGAGAGGTAACATCAAGACGGTATCCTCACTGGAGAGGGTCGGTAAGACGTAAAAAACAAATGGTGCACAGCGCACCTTCCAAGAGGCATATCAATTCTTAATCTAAGGGCGCAACGTACCTCGAACATGCCCTCCGTTGTCCTTCCGTTATCGTCAACTCGCAGTCCCCCTGTGACACCACGCGAATGGCGGGGTATATCGATGACAAGACGGGCTATTCCCTCTACGCCTGGGGGGACAGAGTACTCCGGTCCACGGAACTCGACTTGAGTAGCGACCTCCAAAATATTAGGAGGCAGTGTTGCAGTCAAGGATGACGCGGAGAGGAAAAGCTCTCGTGTCAATGTGACCGCAACGCCAGACGTCTGTGCCAGAGCTTTTAGTAAGGGGTCGGCGACAAGAACAGGGAAAAAACGCACCCAACGTTGGGTGTGATTCTTTAATTGTAAATCTATGCATGCGGATTCTCCACCCACAACCACGCCGTTTGTGATGGTTGCCTGAGCCCAAATATTGCCTCCTTCCGTGATCACCGCAGCTTGTGGTATCGGGGCGGTATTGGTCGTATCCCAGCTTTCAACGATCTTGACCTCTCGCTGGTCCGTGACGAGACGTCTGTCGCCTTCCCACGAGACGCTCACGCTTGCTCGTATCTCGTACCTGATGCTTGCGGGACCGAAATTGATGGAGGAAGGAGAAGATGCGGGAATGGGAAAGCGGAAAAAGAACGTCGTCTGACCACGTCGCGCGGCGTAGTGATGCGCCGGTAGGGGCAATTCGCCAGCGCCAGGAACATAATCGGAATACACGGCGTTAGAAGGAGGGAGACCAGGACCTTGAAATATTCTGCGGGAGTGGATAAAGGTAGAGGTGGCGGAGTGTTTTCCAGAGTTGATTTCTTCGAGGATGATGGACGTCAGCGATGGGCGAGGCGGGAGCAGCGACCGCATACCTTCAATAGCGAACAGCTCGACCATCATCGCGCCTATGCCGAGCAAAGAGTCGAGGTCGGCACGGCTCTCCACTTGCATCTTCCCGGAAATGAGTGTGCCGGAGAGAAATACAGGATCGGACAGAGTGAGAGAGACCTTGACCTTTGAATGGTGTGGGGACGCATTCATCGGTTCGGGGCGGGATTGAGAGGCCATGGCGGTGGGACAGTAGACGGCAGGAGATATTTATGTGGTTACGAATATGGACAGCGCTGCTGAAGAGTAGAGAAGTCGACGCTCGGTCGCCATCGGAAGCCACGGGACGGACAACTTCACATTCGCTCACGAGACGGTCCTCATCGTCGTCCGTGTTCTGATCTGAAACGAGAGGTTGATTGTCCGTGTTTGCCAAAGACTGGTCAGTTTCAGTGGCCGACGGAGATATCGCTTTCTTGTCGCCGTCGCCGCTGCGGTCATCGTCGTGAGTGTACGTTGCCAACTGCTCGTAAATGACAGACTTGACAGGTATTAAGGGCACTACTCCGACAGGGCTGTGCTGCGACTGTATTCCAACCATGAATAGAGGAGAACAGAAGGAATGAATTCAATGAATTCAGTGACCGCAGCCGCTGTCTTGTCTCTCACGACACGGTGGTCAAGCGCTAGGCTGGTTCGCGCACTCAAGTTTGAACCTGGATCGCAACGTTGCTCGTGAATCGTTCCCAGTCCTTGATTTGCCTCGTCACTGCAGGCCCTGTTTCGGCTCGTTCGTCGTGGCGACCATTTCCCATGACCCCAGCAGACATCTTTGGACCAAATCATGACGAGGAGACCATTCACACTCATCTGTTCACGTCCACGTCGTCGTGCGTTATCCTCAGTTCAAATCCAATTGACGCCGACCTGATAACTGACGGTCCATTAGCCTTGGCAGTTAAAGCATTCCACATGCATCGCTAGAAAGGTCTGCTCTTAAACTCGTATTCACTTACTCTATCTAATCAAGCCGTCGCAGCGTCCATCTATATTTCCTCGATGTCCTCCCGAATATGGTTCTGCTCAGCATTCACGAACTCGATCGCCTCCCCACTCACGCCGCGATCAGACGACATGCCAAAGCCAGTGCCGATCCCACTCCCCCCCTACCCCGGACGTCGCGCGCATACATCATCGGTATGTTCATGATGGATCGGGGGGGAGACTGTACATAGGCACTTAGATCAGCGTAAAAAGAAAAAATCCAAAATCTTTGTTCGGCGAGTATCACACTCAAGTGGTCATTCAGCAAGGTGCTGTGACGTTACCACTAGCTTAGTGTGGATGAGTCTGTTTGCGTGCTTGCATAGTAGTGAGGCCATGGAACAGAGATGGACACACACAATGAAGTAGAAGATGCCCTCCTTGTTGACTAGTAAACCAATGCATTAACCAGTGTCCCATTGTTTCGTCACATAGTACATCTCAGGCACGACCTGAGTGATTCCAAAGATACAAAGCATGCACCATCTGTAGTGTGTACATCATAGTCCACCATGTGGGAAGTAGTGTGGTTAGCATGTAAATGATTGAAAAACTGCTGTATACTGAGTAGTTTTTCTGGATCACTGAATATGACAGACCAGACAAAGTTGAAAGCTATATCTAGGGAATACAATACAAAAAGGATGCCAAGGATTACTCCAGATTGATTATACTATACCCATACATGAAGCATCATCACATCTGTGGCAGTTATAATCAAATCTTGTTCTTTTCATGTCAACATGACTCACAATCCATTGCACTGAGAAAGAGAAGAGATGACCACATGTTGACAATAAGTAAGATTTCACCTTGAAAGCAATAATTGCAATAAATGAGGGGGAAGACCAGGAAGAAATAGTATGTGCACGACTTGCTCACCACTGTCAAACAGAAATCAGCATTGAGGAGTGCCAGTGACTGATGGTGCTAGCCAGATTATTACCTACCCCTAGATTAATAAACTTTAGAACGAAATACTCACTAGTCATCGGAGAAAATACCAATACCTTGCATGTTAAGAAAGCCTGCTGCCAGTGTTCATCAGTGGAGTCTGTAAGGGGAACTTTGGATGCAGACAGACAGTAAGAAAAAAACTGGGTAGTACAGTGACCAATGGAAAAAAGACACATTTCGCAGAGACAGAACATGTTTTATAGATGAACGGACCAGGTAGACGACGTAACAAACCACTTATTCACACTCCTGTTCTGCATCACCAAGCACCATAAGTGCGGCAGTGCCAACACGGTCAGATCACTTTACACTGTTCTGCATGTATGCATGAAGTTTGCCTCGTGAAACAAGGCACCTACTTAGATGCCGATGGTGGTGATCGCCAATATTAATGCCACCGACCATCTGGAAGAGAAACAAGAGCAGTGAACCTAACAGCGACGTTTTCGAAAGGAGCTGAGTGCGCTGCCTCGAGGTTGATGTTAGCGGCTAGATCGATGCAAAGGGATTTAATCGGTGACGCAAAAGAGTCCGTAGTTTGGCAGGTAGCACTGCATATCATAACGTGGCTTCTACTGCAACATAGTATGACTCCGGCGAACTTGAGTAGCGGCGCATGGCTTCAGCTTCGAGCACAAAGCTTGACTTGCGCGCATCGGCCAGCCCTGAAGCTTTGAAGTTCATCCCGTGACCACCG
Source organism: Strobilomyces dryophilus (assembly GCA_038089955.1). Taxonomy (NCBI): domain Eukaryota; kingdom Fungi; phylum Basidiomycota; class Agaricomycetes; order Boletales; family Boletaceae; genus Strobilomyces; species Strobilomyces dryophilus. The sequence continues at coordinate 23,173 of JBBPLT010000248.1, read as the reverse complement.
AGGCCATCAACTCGACGTGATTCGTTGGATGCTGAGATCCGAGAGTCATTGTCCCGCAAGACCTGAGAAGTATCATTGCACATACGTCGAACAAGGACGCAGGTCACGAGTTGGGCACGGATTCGTCGCGATTCATCGAAAGGGCAGTGGATGGGCCGCCAATGGTCGCTAAGTTTCGACTGGAGAGAGGCCACTGAATTCGAGCTGGTAGTCGTGAGGCGCCTTTGGTGATCTGGGGTATGTTATCAGGAGAATGCTGCGCGACAAACACTTGCATTTCGAGTCGACAGCATTTCCGTGGCACGGGCCCGCACGGAAGGCCTCATTTTAAGTCGTGCGTTGTACTTAAAAAGCAGGACACTTGACGGACATGGTTTCGAGTGCCGAGTCAACATGAATATTTGAATGGAGTCACGCGTATCGGCCAGCCCTGAATCTTATCACGTGACCATTAGCATCAGTCGCGGTTATCCGGAGTTTATTGAGTTATTTCCTCGATGAGACGGCGCAACAAATCACACAAGGTCAGTCAGTCTCTGTCACCCACAGCTCAATCTACATCGTCTCGCGCAGGTTCCAAATGTCAAACTTCGTCCCGCACCCGACCAACCTCGCCTTGCGCGAACGCAAGACCAGGACGACCGTAGTTCAGACTCTGAGATACCTCCGAACGCGAGCATGGCGGACCTCTGTCCGAGACCATTCAAAGGATTTACCATCTGCGCGACCGGCACGATGGACAAGGTTCGTCGCACCAACCCGATCCATGCCGTTCCCGCACTCACTCGCACGTTCAGCCTACCTTGTTCAAGATGGCGTTCGAGCTCGGCGCTGTCTCTACGAGCGATTTCACTGACCGAGTCACCCACCTCATCGCCAACTCGCACGGGGGAGCCAAGTACTCGGTGCGTTCCTCGTGTCACTGCCCGTCGTCGTCGCTCAAGCGCGCAGTGTGCGGTCGAGCACAAGATCCCCATCATGACTCCGGAGTGGGTCACGGCGGCACATGCAGTATGGCTACGCGGGGACGACGTCGACGTCGAACAGGTACGCAGTGTCACTACCGTCTGATCATGGCCGACCTTCTGCCCATAGAGTATATCCCAGCACAGACTACCCGTCTTCTCGAATGTCGTGTTGTGCCTCTCTGGCATCGAGAACGTTCAGCGACGCACGGAAATAAATAAACTCGTCACAGCCCATCAGGGAACTTACCTCAAGAACATTGAACGGCCCGTCAGAGTCACTCACCTGTTGTGCTCGGGCGATATGATAACGGAGAAGATGAGATACGCTGAAAAGTTCAACAAGAGCAAAGAAGCACACATCCATCTCGTTTGGGAAGAGTGGTTTTGGGACTCTCTCGACTTTGGTGGTGCGCCGTTTCCTACCCCCTGGTGCGATGCTTCTATTGACTTGGCTTCGAAAGGCAGGTTCGATGAAAGGAAGTATCTAGTCAGTCGACCAAGACCGGAACGAAAGTCCATGTATGAAAGTGAGTACATGCTCCTCTCTAGTCCTGCGTCGATTCATGAAGTTCGATCTCAGGTTCTCTGTCCATGCTTCCTGTCCAAAACACTGCCCCGGGTTCTCATCCGAGCTCGGCAATACCTGTGGATGACGTTGAACAATCGAAGCCCTCGAAGCCTGTCGTCCCTGGAGGTAGTTTCACTGTCCTAGACGATCTTTACGTCGACGATGAACAAGAAGAAATGGCTATCATTAATAGGCCTGTTCGTGCTGTGACCCTTCAGCTTTGGCAAGGTTTACTTAAAACTCGCGGATTCGAGCTTAACGGTGGAAAACTCATCCGAAGTCCTACCAAGTCACAAGTGAGCTTATCGCCGCCTTCGACCCCAACACGGCGCCCGGCCCGGCCACCCGGTGCGAACCGTAACCCAACTGGAGTCAAACCTGCTAAAGAAAAGGAGAAAGAGAGTGTTATATCGTCGTTCAGACGTGCACATTCGTTTGCACCGGTCCCCGCGAAGGAACTTGCAGTACGACAACCATTTCGACGGAATACGACGTGCCCGATGGTGGGCCCTGATGGGACGGGAGGAAATGGATCACATGAGCTGGTTGCGCCGGAAGGGGAGTGTGCTTTGCCGACTCTCTTCGCCGGATACACCTTTCGTCTTCTCGGCGAAGCACGTTGTCCGAACGTTCGACAAGCGATTGAGAACGGTGGCGGTGTTGTGACTGACGGCGATGCCGAAGAGCCGAGCTTCATCATCGTAAGGTTGATAAGGTGTGTTTACCTTCATCATCTCGAGTTAAATTTCGACCCTGACGTTGGCGACATTTGGTCGTAGTGGGAGCAAGCTCTATCATGACGAATTCGACGAACATGCACGAACCAAGTACAGGACGGAGTGCTGGCTAGAGCATTCCGTCTTTCACGAACGAATATGTGAGCCTGACGAAAACGTGGCGTTTACGCCATTGAAGATTGCGATGCCCGTACCTGGTGCGTCTACGTTGATCCAAAATTTCGGTCGCTTACAGGCAGCGCCAGACGCGGAAAAAATCAACCTGAGCTTGTCCGGTTTAGATCAATCTGAGTTGTGTTGGATTCGGCGGCTGGTGCGAGCGATCGGTTAGTATCACTTTCCTTCCTTCCTTATTTCTGTTAGTCATACCAATGCAGGGATAACGCTCGAGGGGACGTTCTCTCGCAGATCGACTCACCTTCTCTGCCCCTGTGGAACGGGTGCCAAGTTTGACAAGGCAGTGGAATGGCAGATTCCCGTCGTTTCTTTGTCTTGGTTGGAGGAAATTGCTCATACGGGAACCATTCCACTTGTGGATATGCATCTCGTCGGCGGTTCTCATGTCGGACCCGCTGATGACGGAGATAAGGGCAATGCGCGTGTTCAGCATCCGGACCCCGTTCCCGAAGTCAGGAGAGACAAGGGAAAGGGAAAGGCTGTGGAAATGGACTGTCAAATGATGGATATCACAAACGGTACTAACATCATTCACAGTTCATCCTTCTCGTAACTTATGCTCCTTTGCTAGGCGACTCGCCCGACCAGCCCATCTTCGTGAAGAATGCATCACTACTTCAGGACGTGGTTCCCGAATCTAACGCACGACGCCCTCGCGCCAAGAAGTTGAATAAATCACCTCCGTGCGACAGACTGTTTGGTAAACCAAGATTACTGTTGCACCAATCGGATCCCCCAGAAGAACCCGAATGTTGCCCCTCAATGTCCTCCCCTGCTGCTCCGCCTCCGCTGAGTAGCTCTCCGTGCCCCGCCGAGACTGAGCTCCCACTTTTTAAACCCCCGCCTCCAGTCCCTACACTACCATTTCCTGCGCGTCAACCTTCTCGCGCGCTTGACATCCGAATTAGGGCCGGCCCTGGCGCCCACATCCAACCACACGCCCCGACGCCACCTCGTACGCAAGACAAAGCTCGAATACCGTCCTCGACGTCTCCATCACCTATGAAACTCCTTCCACCCAGCTCGATCCCCGACCCATTCGCCTCCTCGTCGCCTGCGCGCATCCCAGACACGGACGCCATCACGAAAGCACTGCACGAGAGCCTGACGTCGCTCCTCGGGAAACGGTCCATCCCGGAGGAGGACCGGGACGAGACGATGCGCGACGCGACGAAGAAGGGGAAGCGAGTGCGGCCCGGCGGTCAGTCCAACGTACGTGTCCTCCGGGGTTTTTGGGTCTGATGGGCGCGCGCTGAGGAGCGTATAGGTCCCCTCTCGGAACGCGTCGCGCGAGAACGTGCTCTCGCCCGTGCGACCCGTCGCTCGGCCGCCCGTCTCGCCGGGCGACCTCGACGTGAGCTTGCTGGACGGGCTCGGGGTGGGCGGGCCGCGGTCGACGGAGGAGAGTAGGGTGATGTACGAGGATCCAGGGCAGGCGGAAGAGAAGCGACGGTTGCTGCGGATGCTGGGCGGGGACGACGTCGAAGTGAGGGCCGGGAGCGGAGAGGTGGGTCGGAGACGGACGAAACGCGCCAAGATGCCTGGATTTTAGAGCGTTTGCGGACGTGTTGAGAGTATCTCGTAGATCACTGATCTATACAGTCGGCGGTAACAAGCAGACACATGGAGGTCGCTGAATATAATACTTAAAGCTACTCAGGTGTCCTATTGCAAATGCTCCCGACACTAAAAGAAATCTGGCAGCGCTCCTAAAGGCTAGCCATGTCTGTTCACATTTGTAGACACGTTTACGATGGGTGTAAAATGCTTCGATTTCACACGGCATAGTTTCGTCTTCCCAACCATGATTCGACTTCGGCTGGCAGATTGGAGCGGGTCGACGAAACAGAGTCGAGTATCGACGACCATAAATGTGATCATTGTGACAAGCCAGTCATATACTACCTATTAATCTCGAAACATCGGATAAAACCACTGATCACTACCAGTGAATTCCTCAAAGCTTGCTGGTATCTGTGCATGATGAATATCAGCCTCTTGCTTCAGCACTGATCAGAAGAAACACTAGGTTACCCATGATGAGAGGACGCCAGAAATGAGGGCTGGATCAAAGCAGTCAGAGGTTTCTTCGATGAGGCGTTCCCCAGTCGAGTTTTCCGAGTCATCGATATTCCACCTCCACTTGATCGGCTGTGAAACCAAGTACGTGGCACCTTCATCGTTTGTGTCGAGATCCACGGCAACGAAACACCACTCGAAACCAGACGTGAGAGCACCACGAATATGAGATTTCCTGCGTATACAATATGAGCAGCGTCGACAAGGTATGATGTGTCACATACCCAAGGTGTCTCGCGCATGTAACGAGTTCAAGGATAACTCGAGGGAGATGATCCATGAGGTAGATGGCCGCGGGCTTCGGCACGGATGCGAGAAACGTAACCATTCGACGGCCATCCTCTTCGGATATCGTTGGAGGAGTATCACGGTAGAAACCTAAGTGTTGTGTCACACGACGCGGAGGCACAAGGATAAGACAAGACACACGTGCGCGACGCGAGTCCATGACGACGACTGTATAGTCAATTACTCCTGAGAATGCGTCTGTCTGCGACAACCTCGGCTGGGCAGCAGAAACAGGGTTATTCTCTATCACCATCACTTTCTGAGAAGACGGAATCATGGCAATCGATCTCAAGAGGAAGGCATCGATCACTATTCGAGAAGAGATTTTATTCTGTCCGCTGTTAGCAATAGAACATCGCAGATGTTAGGGTTTGAAGACGAACCATATCCTTGAAGGAGTTGATGAGGGAGGAGAGATGCTTATACATGTTACCATTCGACCACAGCTCATCAGAGCCGGCAGTCCGGGAGGCGGTAATTACCTCGCGAAGCGTCGCCTTTGGTCGGAGGCAGAACATACCCTTTCGTACGATGTTGAGCTTTTTCAATGTTTTGTAATCGGCAGAAGAGAACAAGAGGGGCTGAGAGAAGTGAGGCATTTCAAACGACTTGGAAAAATGGCGGCCATACCGAGTTCTCATCTCTGACCTCCGAGTCGGATCGAATGAGAGATGAATGTAACGTCCGATGGAGCTCAGTGAGCAGGAAATCAAGCTCCCCAATCATATCATAGTTATCGGATGATGACATAGACGGTGGTGTGGTGGTGGAACTGCAGTGCTATGGGGTTTGTTAGTCCCCTATGCTACAATATACGGGTAGTACTCAATTACTAACATAATCACCCAAGCAACCCCTAACCGTCCGGTGAATGCCTCCAGATCTTTGACGTCACTACCTAGCCCAGGTCAGTGTTCCAAAAAAGCAAAATCGAAAGCCAGAGAATGCGCATATTTGAGGAATGTAAAAAAGAGGGAACCTTGTCTCCAAGCGAAGACTGTGAGATATTCATCTTGGCTTGAATAACATGAGCGGCCGCGAGGCCGTGCTGCTGCCATGGGAGAAAACCGCATAACAAATATATGAGAACGTACGCAAGAGATTAGAGATCATCTCGGCGTGATTGCTGCCTACCACAGAGAGCCCTGATAGAGGCAAATGTCCCTGTACCGTCAAATAAGACTTGTTTCTTATACGTGACGGTGGGTGCTTGTACATGGTATCGTCTGACCACAGTTTGTCAGAGTCGAGAGTCCGAAAGGTGGCGATTGCCTGGCCAACGTTTGATTGAAGGAAGAGTATGCCCTTCCGGATGATCTTGAACCTCTCCAAAACTTTGCCATGGCAGTTTGTGGCAGCCGATTGGCCACCGGCAAACTCCGATATCAAGGTGATCCCAAACTAGTACCGCGACACATAAAAACGTGTATCGTCCTTTGCCACAACTCAACCTCGCTTTACAACTCTGCTGTCTATTGAAATGAACTGCACACTCAACGCCACAGACAGCGAATTGGGTCACAGCATACCATCTATCCGAGCCGCGGGACAAACCACTGATCGCCTTTGAACTCCTCGAAGCTTGCTGGGATCTGAGAACAACGACCTTCAACTCAGGTCGGAAGAGATACAGTGTCGTGGCACACTCACCCACGCCGACAGGATGCCAGTAATGAGGGCTGGATCAAATTCGTCCGAGGTTTCTTCGACCAGGGGTTTCCCAGTCGAATCGACTCTCCACTTCCACTCGATCAGGTCGGAGACCCAGTACTTTGCGCCGTCGCCGTCTGGGTTGAGTTCCACCACAGCGAAGCGCCACTTGACCCCGGTAGTGACAGCACAACGAACGTGAGTTTTCCTACGCATATATGCAACGTGAGCAGCACGAACGAAGTACGACATATGACATACCCAAGACGTGTCGCCAGTGCGACGAGCTCGAGGAGGACGCGATGGAGAGGGGCGAGGACGGCCGTGGCCGCGGATGCGAAAAACGCAATCGTTTGATCGCCATCGCATTCGGTGATGGTTTTTGGAGCGTGAAGATATTTCTCTGCGTGCCGTGTCATGCAACACGGATGCAAGAGACCAAGACACAAACGCACCCGCGACAGACGGATCCGCGACGACAGCTGTGTAGTTAAAGGCATCCATGATGTTCGTGTACGGCAGCCTGGGATGGTCAACGGCAAACTGGTTGTTCAGCATGAGGATCATCTTCTGAGGAGGCGGAACCATGGTGATTGATCTGAAAAAAAAAGTGTCAACGATGTTCCGAGAAAATCTTTCTTCCTGTAACCGTCGTCAGCAGTAGAATAGCACTGTGTGCGAGGGTGTGAAAACGAACATCGTTCCTGAAGGATTCGACAAGCCTGGCGAGGTGCTTGTACATGCGATCGTTTGACCACAGTTCATCAGAGCACACGGAGCGAGAGGCGGTAATTGCCTCGCGAAGTGTGGGCCTTGCCTGGAGATGGAGCACGCCCTTTTGGACGATATTGAACCTTCTCAGAGCTTCGTCATCCACAGCCGTAAATGAGCGGGACTAGGAAGAGTGAGACGATGCAAACAAGGTACGAAGATAATGGCCGTACCAACGTTGCGACCAAGCTGTCTACCTGGTCTACCACAAGCGTGTCGGCTGGCGTGACCTCTTCGTCCGAGTCGACGAGAGAGGAACGGAGTTCACTGAGCCGAGCTCGTGCGAGCTCAACTTGAAGCTCAAGCTCCAAACGACTGAGATCTGACATGGTGGTGCAGTGGTGAGTCGCGGCATCGCGGTGCCGCAAATTCAAAGGTCGGCGGGTGGATCAATCTCGACGAATCACTGCCGCCGAGCCACGTATCTTCCAACTTTTGGCTCACCTGGTCGGACATCGCCTTCACGACCTGCTAGTAGGATCCAGTGATAATTTATCTCACAATCTGGTCACTACTGAAGCTGAAGTGCTGACTGCTGATGAGTAGGCCATAAGATGCTAGATTGTCACTCACAGTTGCGCTGGCCCCAGCGCTAGTCACACTTGCCAAGGACTGACACGGTGCACCTTTCTCAGACTCGATATTAGGCTTCAAGGCGGACAGAGCCAGCTTCGCCGTTCGATGCTAAATGGGGATATCTTGAAGGTGAGTCCGCCCGGGTCCCGTGCTGCCGACGTTGGCATTGCGACAAAACCACATTCATAGAGAAGAAAAGGTCGCCCGTTCACGTCCAAAAATGCAATAGAACCCTCCGTGATGTACACAGTGATGTCCACCGAACCACCTGAATTCGCGCTAAGTGAACGGAGAGGTGGGCAGTCAGCTGAAGGTTTACAAAGGTCAGACAAGCAAGGTGCACGAAATCTGAACGTGAGGCTTACGACCATGGCTGCCAGTATATACTACATCCGAGTTGCCGATCATCGGGCTCGGCCGATGCAGGTCTGCTCCTCGAGTAGAGTTCCTAATAACCTTCAATGCGTCAGTCAAAAGTCTTACTACTACCCAATGAATTCCGGGGCAGTGATGTCGTCTGCATCTGATGCAGTAGCGGTGAGAGGCTCAGACGGTGATTCAAATACTGTCATTCGCTGACAAGTGGCATTTATAAACCAAGGTGTAAGAGGACTCCGATGTGGATCTAATTGTGTTATGATATCAGCAACACCGTAGTAACTGTGCGCTCGCCGTCACGGTGAGGGGTCAAAACAGCTTTGCGAGACTCAAGTCTCAGATGCAACTCAGCGACAGCACATCATTGGTGAGCAAACTTCCGCCCGTGCTTGCGTTTCTCGGATGACATGGTTCCTTGGCAACACCGCAGCCTGTATGGCCTCGTCGAGTTACGATTGTCTGAGTCATTGTGACAGTCACAGCGAGCTCGAGGTGAGCCAGTACTTCAAGCACTGGTTTCAACTTGAATACTTGTCACGCCAGAGAACTGCCAACCTTCCAATCAGCTTCTACGACGGCTTCAAAATTCGCAACTATAAAAGTTGATGATATCTAAGGCGAGTCGACTGCAACAACAATGGTATCGAGACAGAGCGACTTCAATGTGAAAGGACAAAACGACGCCCGCTCGAGTCCAAGAAATGTAAACGAGCCACCAGCGGGACAATACACGACAACGATGAATCTCCAACAGTTGATCCGAGCTTTATCATGCCGAGAGGGAGAAATCGACAGTCGGCTGAACCTTTGCAAAGGTCAGACTGGTAGGACACATCGTGTCAGGACGAGACTTACAACGACGAGGGACATCAAAGACCGAGGTCACCGAGGCCACCGAGGCCACCGCTACTGCTGCTATCGCTGCTCTCCCCGCTGCCACTATCTTTGTCGCTGCTGCTGCTGGACTTGTCGCTGCCGCTGCTAGACTTGTCGCTACTGTCACTGCCCTTGTCGCTGCTGCCGCTATCCTTGTCGCTGCCGCTGCTAGACTTGTCGCTACTGCCACTGTCCTTGTCGCTGCCACTGCTGGACTTGTCGCTGCTACTGCTGTCCTTGTCGCTGCTGCTGTCCTTGTCGCTGCTGCTGTCCTTGTCGCTGCTGCTGTCCTTGTCGCTGCTGCTGTCTTTGTCATCGCTGCTGTCCTTGTCGCTGCTGCTGCTCTTGTCGCTGCCGCTGCTCTTGTCACTGCCGCTGTCCTGGCCGCTGCTGCCATAGCTGTTACTGTCGCCACCGCTACTGCTGCTATCGCTGCTCCCGGTCAGGCCTGCTCGTTGTAGACTCGTCAGATGAGCGCTTGCGCCAGAGTACTAAACACTTTACCGTCCAACAAGCCGCGGACAGCGACCTCGTTTGCTCTCGGGACGGGAGAAGCGGCAACGACGGTGAAGAGCAACGCGAGAGAAATGAGTGAGAATGAGATGCGCATGGCTAAAACGAGTGGAATGGGTGGTTAGAGAGAAACTTGGATGCGAGTTAGGGATCCTATCGTTCGCTGGCAGGGTTCAGCCATTTATAGAGCCCGGAGAGGCGAGGAGAATCCAATGGGTGAAATTTTCTGATGGAGCTTTACAGTATCGGTGACGCCATCCATGCATATGTGCATATGCGCATAAGTGGGCGGTCGTAACTAAGAAAGGGCGATATATCGGGGTTTCGAGAAGCGGTCGATTGCCTGCCATAATGACGCTGGAGAATGGGACGTGAGGGGGGAGAGACTGGGACACATTACACACCCTCAGGTTTTGGGAGCGCTCTAGAGTACCATTGCTCGTATTCGGTCGCATTCCAGTTCAGTAGCGTCCACGATTTCCAGACCTTCCCCATGGCGAAGACGTCGATCAATAAACCGTCTTATCCCCAAGATCCATCTCGGAAGCGCACCCCTATCGAATGAAGTTCGCTCCAGCCTATGCCGTCTTCGCCTACTATGATGAAACCCGTGGAGATGCAAATAGTATGCGAATATGATATTCGTTAGCCAGAGCAGCCACGAAATGAATCGGTCTTAGCGCGATGAAGTTAATCGTGAAGAAGCATCGTGGTTGGTCTGTAGAGTCTCCGGTGATACTCCATTGACAGTAGTGTCAGACATACCCAGCAGCTAGTTGGCTTGTAGTATTGACACAACAGTAAGTCAGATTAATCGAAGTGGTGCTGTAAATAGGGTACCGAGCGAGTTTGTTGCTCGTGCACTCTGCCGAATAAGGAAAGGAGTCCGCACCCCGCAAGTTTTTCTGTGCCGCCCTGCAAGTCACCTTCGGCGCTCCCTCCGCTGGAGGCCAGATATGACTGCTTTTACTTCGATGCTAGCCACACTCAAGAATCATTGCATCGTCCTTCAAACTAGTCAACATTGAAAGCTGGCGCTTCAACGGTCGTGAGTGGCCGTTCCATCTCAAAGGGAAACACCGGCGTTCGGCTCCAAAGTATGGTGTGATCGGACCCTCGCGACGATGCCGATCGATCTCCACCGAGTAATGAACTCGCTAAGAGAGCGGAGAAAGCGAGTAATCAACCGAAGGGTTTTGGTCGGACAAGCAGGAAGCATGAACGAGGCTGGATCCGAAGGCTATTACCCTGACGTCAGTTCCCACTCCACGTTCTCTCGCGTTATACCTGGCTTCTCACTGCTGCTGCTCCTTCCCTGGATTGGCAGACGCAAATCGCTGCCCGAGGCCTGGCTGGCAACGAGACTTCTGACTCGTCCGGCGACAAAGCTTCACGACAATTATGTAGGCATCGACGACACGGGCGAATGCGCATGGCGATCGGGCGAAAAATGTTGATGCATGCCGGCAGAGAGGGTGGAGCTCAGATGGGAGTTAAAATCTAGCAGGCTGTTCAACCATAATAAGGATACGAACCCGGGAGATGTGAGTAGCATCCAACGGATCTGAGATTTGAAACTCGGACGATGCTGTTACAACGTCAGTGACGGTATGCATGGCAAGGGACGCATTAAAGGGCAGTTTGAGCGGGCCAGGGAAAACTGTACGGCGCCGGAGAACAGTCCCTCTCGGGCGAAAACATGACTTCAACACGAGGAGCGCAGAGGACGGAGAACGTGGGACGCATTACGGGCCCCTTGCCCTCCGAAGGCCTGAGCTCAGCCGGCTCAAGGGGCACCAGTACACATGTCATTCTCCGTGAAATTTCCTTGCTCTTCTAGGATCCTCCACCGCCGGCCCGGCAACGCAAAATTTTATGATTCCCGATGACCAAGATGCAAGGATCGTCTTCTGATCGCTAAGGTGCGTCTTGGGGAAGCTATATATATCATCTCGGTAGCGCCGCCGCCCATGCCATCTTCGCTCACTACGATCAAGCCACATATCGTCAGGGCGGGCTGGGCGCAAGTAAATATGATGGGTCGGCAATCACGAAATTGACGCAATGGAGAGCTTCGATGGCGAAGTGCTATAGCACCATTCTCGTCCTGACTTTCCCTGACCGTCACCCTCGGCGAATCCATCCATTCGAGCGGCCTCTTCTCTCGCTGGGACAGAAACGCCGTCGTTAGCATTCGCAGGGTTTCTACGCCCACCGAGGGCGCAGGGAGGGATCGACATATAACACGTCGTCAAGCCGCCCTCGAACATATCGTCGTGCCCATAAATGCATGCTGGCTCGGATTTGTGGGCGCCGACGGTCTAGCCAAGTCACGTAAGGACGGTGTTCACTACGGGAGCGGACGAATCAAACGTCCCAGCCTGAGCCTCGGGGCCGAGTAATGCGCCGAAAAGACAAGGTACACGGCAAGGACAGCTACTCGCGTCGACGGACGACGCGCGACTACGAGCGCATCGCAACGGATGCGAAGATTCGGATGCAGATACCCGAGAGCGTCTCTCCGGAGAAGCTGTTGGAGATCGTTCACGTGTTGCACATTCCCTAACGCGCTTTGCAGGTGTTGGCGCGCGGGGCCTTGGACGGCATCACATCGAGCAACGTTGGAATGAATCTATGTAGGAATATCTGGCGACGTACACAATATGACGAGGCGTGTATACGTGCATACAGTCATTTTTGCCTCTTTATTTGTCCTGTGTAGCGCGATGTTCTCAGGCCGGCCGCTCTTCCTCCGACTTTTTCTTTACTGTTTGAGCCTGGAATGTCCGCATCGTAGGCTGTCACTGTCGTTATCTACGAATTGTGGGTGCTGGGGGGACTCCCGGTAGATGTTTCTGATAATTCTCTAAGTGTACTACAGATCTAGACATCGTCCTAATTTCCGCCAAGCGACCACCGTACTTCCAACTTATGCGTTTTTTCTTTCTCCGTTGTTCTTCTGAATCCTCTCTGCTTTTAGTATTTTCTAACACTCTCGACTCGAGGAGGTTATTCAGGTGAAATGCTCTTCATATTCGCAATCCCACTGAAGGTCGCCAACCTAACTTCTTCCACGTCTCATTTTAATCGTGATTATAAATTACGCGGTGCCAGCGTGGTCCAAGATTGCTTTGAATCACATTTCCGCCATCCCTGCAGGCCACACCCCGATTCTCTCCCTGCTCTCCTCCCTATACAGACCTGGGGCCTCCCATTTCAGTTTCCGCTTTCCATTACCATGCGGACATCGGACCATCAAAGGCGGATCGTCTAGTCGGCTCGGCGACATGGACTGTCGATGCTCGTCGGCTACTCTCGGGGATGTGACGCAATGCGATTACCCCCTCTCAGAAATGCACATCTTGCCCTGCGGCGAGCACTGTTCACCCTGGCGACGTCGCAAGAATAGAATGACACAGCGTTCGCTCTCCAGGTAGTGACGTACAAGATAAATTTCAGGTGGATTCGCCGCTCGTTTTCCCCCAGGGAGGACGATGTCGAGTCGCCGGTACTGCTTTGACAGGCATCATCCTAATTCCAGGGAAGTAAGCACGGCTAGTCTGAGTGCCGTTCGATCGAGTAGCTCAATCTCTTATCGAGGTCAATGGATATAGGATCAACATTTCCCGTGCACAAGTTTCACGCCAGCACAGGAGGACAATGGGCAACGGGAGAATGGGATTCATATCACGTTCTGGTCTACTAGAATAAGAGTATGGTAGTACCAAATGAAGAATCGTCTTAGACGACTATTGCCCAGGCTGAAACCAACGCTGGTCTCACAAGGTTATGCGACCGAGTGACTCTGATCGACACAGCTCCAGCTGCTTCGAAGGCTCCAGTAGTAACACTTGCATCTCGCCTCGTGACTGGGTCGTCATGCCATGGCACTGCGACTACGCTCGTCCTTGACGTCAATGCGTGCGGACTAAAGTCGAGTAACGGCCCATAGCCATTCATTGACGCCGGGGTGGAAAAGACATTGTGCCGATGCTAGCTGTTTGCCAGACAGGTCCAGTCCTCCGCCCCTTGGAGCAGTGCGTATGATCCCCGAATTCGTCGCTCAGACACGCATGCTATGCTTTGTGGGGGAGTTTTCATAGGTCAGCCGGACGTGACTCGGAAAGAAAACGATGGGACGGAGGGTGGGCGAATGGGCGACGAAAAGGATCGACGTACTTGGGCACGTCAGACCAGGTCGTCGACAGAGTACGTCTTTGCTTTACTTGGGAAAGGTGAACCACGCCACGTTGGTTCAGCCGCGTCCAGAGATGGACAGTGAACACGACAGGCGTCTTCGAGGGGATCATCCACGGACACTCTTGGCGTAGGAGAGGGACCAATCGGCGGAAGACGATGCTATGAGCGGGGGAGGAGCCCGTACAAGTGGCAGCCACCTACAAGTAGTCGTGCAAGCGCGAGTTGATGAATGGATCGGGATGAGTCACTACGGACTCTAGCCTGGACGACGACAGAAAAACGAGCAAGACGGATTCGCACGGTGACACGGTTACTGCATGTCGATGTAGTCGCAGGCGAGGTTTGGAAATGCAGGTCTTTCGGAAAACGCCGGTCTCGTCCGTCTCAAGGCCTGAGGTTCGAACTTCTGACACCAATGACTACCATCAAAACTACAGACATGCTGACTACGACGTAGCCTAACTGCCATCATGCCCATACCCTCTAGATGCGGCCCGCTATGGCTCACACGCGGACCAGCTTCAGATCCCACACTTCATGCTTAATGGGCCACCTGTACTCGCGCCGGGTGGTGGTCCGGAGGTACTCCCAGCGGGCCTTCTAGGCAACGGTGGGGACTCGTTTGCATCGTCGTAGTTTGCCAAAACGGGTTTGCGTGCGTGCCTTACTTGCCCTATTACAGACGTGTGCTTATCCTTCCCCCAAGCTTGCATCGTAGTCTCCCCTGACAGCAGCACCATTGGCAGCGGCGGATTCCCTACTGGCCATGGTCTTGGACCCCTCCTCCAAGCGCAGAACGCGACGAATATCGGTTTCAAGGGAGGACGACACGGGCAAAGGATGAGTACAGCAGTGTCGAAGGAATTGAGAAATCTCATTGCCAACCCCACTTTCTCTGACTCGTCCCAATCTCCACGGTTGATTTGGGGTTCCCTACTGCGATCGCTCTTTCGCGCAGTGGTCCAACGGGGTGCTTCATCTGGATCAACGGGCATAGGTGGCAATGCCACGACTCCACTCACGATGGTCGGATCGGTTCCCATCTCATCATCACCTTCCCTCTCCCTCCTGCTTCTCGAATTCCTCCCAGATTTATTACCCGTATTGTCGCCCAAGGGCGCGTTCCTCTATGTCGCACCTTCGGTTCGGTTCGTCTTCGGTTACGACTTACAGGAGCTTGTAGCGTGAGCGGGCTTGGTGATCAGTCTTTCGCGCTCTTCGTCGTCCTCCGCATCTAGTGCGACTTCGGAATAATCATCCGATGGAACATCACCGCCGTACGTGTGGCTCGGATATCGTGGCAGGCTCCACGTCGAACCGGGCAAGGGGCAAAAGTCAACCATACTTTCAAGGCGCGCACAATGCGTGCGATGGGGAAGCATCAACAAGGATGGTGGCGTTAGAAGTATTCAATGCCAAGGGGGGACGGCGCGCACGGCGGCTCGCAGATGATGGCAGGTAAGTATGTCGTCATTTCCCGTTAGATACGCATTATTTCTCATTCTGGTCTCACTTCAATTCCAGGGCCAAGGCTAGGTGAGACGTCCTCGGGCGACTTGACTGGGGCCCTAATCGATCCACCGGAATTTTGGATGTCTTTGTCTTCAGGGGCGTTCCTTGTGGCATCTGCAAGCGTGAGAGACGTGCTCGGACGCGGAACCAGCAAGGTGACTGGGTGGAGTATCTGAGGCTGAGTTGGTCTAGTTGGGTGACCTCGAGGTGCGTCTCTTTCCGCTTTGACATGCTTCCCTGGAGAGTTCACCTCCTTTATTACATGCAGGCGAGGAACGTGGTCGACCGTCGGTCGTAACGACGTCTCTAGTGCGTCGAGAGTCGCACACTGTTCTCATCGGACTTGCCTTGTATCGTACACCTCAGTTGGGCAGGCACATATTACTGTCGACGTCGTCGATCGGCCACTCCTCTACCCCACTGATCCATCCGTTCAACAACCCCTCATGCCCTATTATACGTCAGGCTACTATCCAGGCGAACTCAGATTACGCGTCAGATAAGGATGCCAACGCCAATATTGGTTCAAGTCCGGCTCACGCGTCGGGCCAGGCACGGATGCAAACTGATACGGGAAGCGATTATGACGAATTAGATGTCACTACACATGTGCCCGGAGCTTTGGTTTTCGAAGAGCTGGAGACTGTCCGAGGGTCTAGTTGGCAGTACGAACTTCAATAGCGCAAGTTTGCAAATCAACAGTTGTACGGGGAGGTGCATGCCCTCGGAGTCGCCTGCGCGAAGGCCGAGTCTGGGACCTCCGGCGCGGTGGCATGCCAGAGTTCACGACTCGTCATCGCCCACTTTCCACCGCAGACGCAACTACATTATACGCCGGTGATACCCTCGACGTTCGCCACCTCTCTAGTCCTTCACTGGTGCGAACGGCCCAGGACTGAATCTTCTCAAACGGTAAGCGGTCGTGGCGCTCCGAGGATGGTCAGACGACTTGAATTCCACACAGATAGCCTCGTGCAACCCAAAAGGTGCAGACCGCGCAGGAGGAGCTAGATGGGCGTCGCCGTCGCTCGAGCGTAAACGCCGGTCTCCCTTAACGTTCCTTTTGTTGTCTTTACATCGTCGTGTTCTCTCGTTGCTTTCGTCGTTGTCTCTGCATCTCGCTTTCACGTCCGGTTGGTTTAAGTACCCTTTTTTTGGGTACGTTCTGTCATGATCTTGAGACGACGTCGTGATGGACCGAATGTTTTGTATTCCTGAGTCGAAAGCGTGCTGGCTGAGTAAACAGGATCACCCAATAACTTTGGCCTAGTTTACCATCGCTCGTCTAGGGCAGCGGCATGTCTACGTCTAACGACCCCCATCTCGAAACAATGCGCTCACAACTTGAATCCGTCCATACCCCAGAATCGTTCAAATACGCCATTACCCATGTATTTCTTCCCGTCGAACTTCCGAAGACAGATTATACCCTTGAGAACGACCATTCACTGGCTCGCGCAGTATGCACTGCTGCCCATGCATATGCCCCATATCTCTCTGGAACTTTTGAAGAGGCTCATTGGAGTCGCATCACGAAGATGCTAGACAACCTACAGATTTCAGCTCAGTCTGAACGCCTGGATAAGGACTGTTTCCTCTCTCAGTTGCGTGGAATGCAAACAGGAGGTAAGCGTAACGTGGCTCTAATAGATCGATGCTGACGATCTTCCTAGATATTCTTACGTTTTTCGTTCGCCCTCAAAACACCGCGATTGTCCTGACGAAGCAGGAGATCCTTACTCTTTGCGAAGCATTCGAGGTGTCCCCCAGCAAAGACGCTGTAAAAGATTCACCGGGGTTTCTGACGTGCTCATATCCCTGGTCTGCTGTCGAGATACCGAACGAAGTGTTCGAAGATGAAGACTTTCGGTCTGAACTCGCTTGTTTTCTCACTCTCCCCAGTGCTGTCGACTGGGATTTTCCTCGTCCTCTCCCTCGGTCACAATACATCGCTAAACTACTCACTGGTCCTCTGCGGGATGTTCGCCAGGCGGTTGACGTTAGGGGGATCACCAAACGTGTCCGCGACAACGTCGGCGGGTGGCCTGCGCCAGACCCCAATGACCAGGGTGATTGGCGTCGTTCGTCTCTTTGGCTTCTTATTAGGGTCGCAGTCCAGACATCTCTGGATCGGTCTTCTCTTGGGCATGCCTCGTATAAACGATTCGTCCTTTATTTCATGTGTTCCCTCGCAAGCAACAGAAACAATGCCGAAATTTCCAGCAATCTACTCCATCTCATGTCATCCAAGATATTCCGACGTCTATGCAAGCTAGGTTCCTCTACTGCCGACTGGTTATCGGAAACAGGACTGAAGACATGCGCTGGTCTTCGAGAAATCCTCGACGCTAGGTGGAAGCAACTGAGCATACCTCCCCGTCCCTTCCGCATCCCTTCTCTGGGCGAGCTTGAGAGAGAGACAAAGCTCTGCCTCCGAAATAGTCACGAGTACATTCAAAACGCTCTTGCAAATGCTAGCCTCACACCACCACCCCGTCCTCCCTTCCAACCCCGTGATCATCGTCGCGGCACAATTGAGGATTTCCTGTCTTTAGATGGCGGCTTCTTTGAGGAAGCGTATGGTCTTGACCCTGTTGTTACACTCTCAGACGTCGAATACTCGATCGAGCAGGAACTCGATGATTGGCTTGCTAATGTCACGGACGTGCCTGACGGGTGTGCGCGGCTCGAGATCTTGATGGACCAATATGCAAAAAGGGTCAGACGCCGCCGTCATGACCTCAATGATGATCCGGAATTTGCCTCTGTCAGTCTTCTGACCATAATCGAGCTTTTTATCGCCCTCGACAAGTTGATCGTGAAAGAGATCCCCATGCTCGCCGACTACTCCTCAGAGGTCCCAATCACAGTTCTGGAAATACTTCTGTTACGAAAGAAGACAAGTCTCCATCGTCTGTCCTGTGCATACCAGTACCTCTCTGCACGTCAGTCGCGGTCGCGACCAGGATGGTCTGTGCTGTCGAATGAGTTCACAGATGACAGTTTTCCGGTGCGTTACTATGACCAATCCCTGGACCTTCAGCGACTTCAAGTTCACGATGAACGAGAGACGACAGAATTGGTTACTGGAGATGTTGATCCCCAGTACTGGGTTGCCGGCGTTCCAGGTCCTCACGATGCAGAGGTTAGCCGATCACTGTTGGCCATCCCTCCATTGAACAGCAAAGTTGTCGCATTTGAGCTCGAATGTCCACTGTACA
This sequence comes from Strobilomyces dryophilus, assembly GCA_038089955.1. Lineage (NCBI taxonomy): Eukaryota > Fungi > Basidiomycota > Agaricomycetes > Boletales > Boletaceae > Strobilomyces > Strobilomyces dryophilus. The sequence goes on along the minus strand of JBBPLT010000248.1, from coordinate 4,659 downwards.
TTCGTACCTGGCGTTCTGCTGTCGCCCGAATTCGTCGTCATACCGAATTCACCGAAGATGACGAGGAATATGAACTACTACATGCAAATGTCTCTGGAATGAAGCCTTTCCTAGCCGCGTACCACGGTCCACCCCTCCACGTCCAAATGAGGCTTGCCTATTCATACTCAGGGAGGCTCGACCCCACCCCACGCTACATTTACTGTGTTTTTGTTGATGCTGAGAAACTTGAGGTGTACCCTGATTCAATGCACCATCACCGCCTCAAATACAGTTCACACAACCTCCCTCCAAGCCTTCCATTGGGATATGTGGATTCCGCCTTTCACACTTCTAATGATGTCTTGGCAGCACAAGTGAGATGCAATGTGGATTTTTCCCTTGATGAATTCATTGCGTGTGGTCACTTGTGGAGCAGTGGTTCACTCCAATGGCTCAACATTCTGCAGGCCCTGCATAGTAGAGCTCTGAACTTCCATGACTGTGATGTCCATTATCTCTTGTCCTTTGCAATGTTTCAAGTGGGGCCACTTGACCTAAACACAGGAACATGGGTCTGGCATCAAGAGCTTCAGGACTCGTCCTTTTGCAATGCACTTCTAGATGAGCTCAAGAACTCGTTTGTGGATGTTAGAGTTCATTCAGTGGATAGCACTTTGATGTGCACTATTTCATTGTTGCTAGCATGTGTACTTTCATCAAGCCCAAGTGAAGATGTCTCGGAGAGAGCCATTGTACTAATTTGGAACATTCGTGAGAGGACATTCAAATGGGTAGGAGATCTAGCATATGATCTGTTTGTGGCACCTATGAACACAAGTCGTGCTCACTTCTTGTGGGCTATGGCTGTAACTTGCCGGAGCACATTTGATGTCGATTGTACTACCCTCCACAAGAACTTCCAATATGCAATGGACATCAATGCTCTCTTGTCTTGCACCTTCCTTATACAGGCATATCTGGGTAGGTCTCACTTCTTGAGGTAGTGCATCTTTGAAACTAAGTAACTTTCATCTCTTTCAGAATCTAACAGAAATTCTAGGTGGATAGGCCTTCCTGAGCGACGTGGAATTCGACTCTACCCAATTCTTGTGGAGACCTTGAGAGATGCAATCCTTGCTGATCCATCAGACTATGGCATTGATCTTTCAGTCACTGTGCTCTTTCCAGACTATAGACCCAGTCCACACAAATGGAAGCAATTTCAATGTCCAAGTTCCAGTTGGCTTATATGCAAAGCAAAGGCAGTTGGGGACCAGTCCTCTAAGACAATGCACATCAATCTTCTTGATGCATCCCTGCAGGTGGATGGCCTAAGGTGTGGTCACTTACCACAAGAGATAAGACGTCTAGATGTAACACAGATGATTCTATCATCAAATACTGTGTGTAAATTTGTTCCCAGCATCAGCCATTGTTCCTGATGATCCCTTTCACTGTACAGGGGGGGACAGCCTTTGTTCGAGTCACACCATCTAATCTGCTAGGAATGGATTTCATGGCTCTCACCATTACACCAAAATACAGGGTAACTGTTTGATCCTACATGATATGTTCACAATGGTTCAACTATATGCAGGTACACTTTTCACTGCGAAATGAAACACTGGTGATCCAAGCACAATGCTGTCATACAGATGACATACTTGAGCTGATTCCTTCAGATCAATTATGTGATGACCTTCCATATGCCCTCACTTTTGGCCACATCCACTGGTTGAATCTGACTACATCAATCATTGAGATACGCCCTGGAGGACAGCCTTGGGATCAATCACCAGAGAACTGGAGGATTGATTGTGCATCTGGACATTATAATGCATACAGAGGCTGTGAGACCCTGGTAGACATCCAAGGTGCCACCTCAGAAATCATTTCCAAGTGTTTCAAACCTCTCCTTGTTGCCAGTGCCAGTAGATGGTTGGAGTCTGAGGACATAGATTTCCAGTGGCAGAAGAAAATCAGAAATGAGCTCTTGATCACTATCAGCCAGTCCAAATTAAAGCAACAGTTATCTGTCACAGTTGCTTTACCTGCCTGTGATTTATCTTTTTTTCTCAATGAACAAGGGGAGCTTGAGTCTCAAGACTTCAAGGACATGGTCTATGATGAGAACCAGTCTATTGGAACATTGGTTGGCTTGGGAGCCTTACTTGTTCTTCGGCCAAAAACTCCAGCACAAGTTCAAATCATCCCCAGACATATTCTTATACCACTGACAAGCTGCATTTGCATCAATGATGACAATCATCCTCAGGGCAGGGTTGTCAAACACTTTATTGGATTTTGTGGCAGCCAACCACACTATTTGACCTATGGTGTGGATACTGAACTAGGTTGCTTGAGAGGGAATGGCAGCTTGGAGAGCATGGAATTTCTTGCATATCTGCACACCATCACCACTTGCCATTGTCCTGATCCATTGACAGGCAAAACAGGAGTTCAGATGGCACTCTCCCTCCTACAGTCTGCAGGACAGTGTCGATCACTTATGAAATGCAATCCCCTACATGACAAATTCGGAAAGACTTGGGAGCACACCATATATCCTCAAATCAATGCTGCACACGAGAATATTCTGAACAACTGTTACCGGGAGACAGATACTAGTGTTCATTCAGCAGATTCACAGTGCACTTTGCAACGAGCCATGTATCTGTTTCCATCGAATCTCTGGGCAGGGATCCCGGGCCCAATCTTACCAGAAGACTGCAATCACAATTTACGGACATCACAAATCACACTCGACCAACTACTACTTTCCGACTGTCCGGTGCCAGAATTACCACGTCTGGGCTGTGGTACTTTGCTGTGGAAGACTATCACCCACAAAAGTAACGAGTCATCTGGAACGTCAAATATAGTCCCTGTGAAACTGGATCTGCTATTCTCCGCTCTTCGGAACTCCCCATTTCCACAAGAGTATATTGCTCCTCTCAGAGCATCGAATGCAAGCTTATCTAGACCAACTTACGTCGGATTGGACACAACAGATCACCTAGGTACATGTCAGGAATACTATGCAGGATGTCAAAGAAACTACATGGATGCCCTGTGCAAACTGAAGAAGGGTCTTGGCCCAGTGACTGATCATGAACGAACACTTGATGATTTTGGTTACTGGCCAGCAATTACAGCAGACGTTCTCTTACGATGTCTTGCATCTACCACGCCAATCAGCCTTCCGAGACAATGGAAGCAATGTCTAGTGTCATTCGCTTTACTCTTCTTGGAGCTTCAGCGGGCCAGAAGATTACTTCGATTTGCTTTGGACGGCCTTGAGGAGGAGTTCATGATGGAACTAGCGAACAAGCAGTGCGACGGGTGGGATCCAGAAGAATACCCGGATTGGCTGCTAATTCAAGTGCGTCTTCGTATGATTAGTAGCTAGAGGTGCTTATCACTCATTTTGATGTCTCCCCTTACTCATGTCAGGCTCAAGGAAACTTTCTCATTCGTCGTGCCCAGGCTGAGACGGCAATGGAAATGATGTCTCCACGATCCAGGCAGAACACTGTGATGCAAGTTAACATGGGCGATGGCAAATCATCCGTTATCATCCCGATTGTTGCTGCTGCTCTCGCTGATGGCCAACAGCTCGTTCGTGTTGTTGCTCCAAAAGCGTTGACGGCTCAGATGTTCGAAATACTGCTTGCTCGCCTTGGCGGGCTTGTTAACAGGCCTATATACCACCTGCCCTTCTCTCGCGACCAACGGTACTATTACGGCCGTAAGACCTGCGCCCTTCAAATCGACGATCTCCAGAAGATCACGTCTCGATGCATGGTCGAGCGTGGAATTTGGCTCGTCCAGCCAGAGCATGTTGTTTCACTCAAGTTGAAGTGCGTGGAGGAACAAATGGCGAACATTGTGGCCACGGAGTCCCCATCTTCTAAGTCCCAGAAAGCGATTTACGAGTGCATAACGGCAGGCCTTCCGCTTAGAATGGTGCGTATGGAGAATGTCATATTACTGACCATTGATTTGGCTTACTCTGTGATTCTAGTTGCCAGCCGACAGCACCGTGACTACGTCGCCAACTCTGCATAATTGCAGGGGCACCGACGATGTCGAGAACGCGTCAAAGTGGGCGAGCCTTCAGAAATGGATCGACTTCCATGCCCGAGATATCCTAGACGAAAGCGACGAGATCCTTCACTCCCGCTTCCAACTCATCTATACAACTGGCTCTGAGCGGCATATAGATGGGTACCCTGATAGATGGACGATTACCCAGCAGATCCTCCGGCTTCTGAAGGAACACACTCGTACTCTATACCATCCAGACTCTGTAGAGTCCAATGATGGCCCACCCGGATCCTTTCCATATTTAAGCATCGTCCCAGTCTCAGATCTCGGTCAGCAGCTCATACCAATGATCGTGGAGGACGTTATGGCCGGTCGACTGCCAAATTTCAAGTTTCACCTCACTTCTGCGGAGTTACGCGATGCTATCCGGAGTTTTATATCTGACATAGACGTTATGCAACTTCAAGACACGGTGAAGAGGGTGGAAGAGTACGCTACACGTTCTGATCAGAAATACTTATGGAGTGGCCTTCTACTCCTCCGTGGGCTCCTAGCCTCGAATATCCTTTTGTTTGCTCTCATGGAGCGCAGGTGGCGGGTTGACTACGGTCATCAGCCGGCGCATGGTCG